>CAMZMU010000128.1:70112728-70267514 GCA_947311845.1 Poa pratensis | reverse complement strand
AACATAAGTATGATAAGTTTGATGTATGTGGTAAACAACTGAAGGATGAAACAATTATGATTAAGTTGAATGCAAATGAAATGGGCTTTTATTGTGTGAAGTATGATAGAGAAATTGCAGCTAAAATTCAGAATGCACTAGAGGCCAACATGCTCTCTTCAATGGAAAAAATTTGGTAAGTAGAACATCTTTGATTGTGAAGTTCTTTTTGCAATATGTTTTTAAATGTATTAAAACATAAGGTTTCCAGGAATTGTGGAGAACTCACTTGTGTTTTCCATGGCCCGCAAAGACACACTTGCGTCACTTTATATATGTTGTATGCTTGCCGTGAAGAAGCAAACTACAATGTTCTCAAGCACATAAATGATGTATGTACATCTTGTTTGTCCAAATAATTCTATTATAGTTGGAAAATATGAGTAGTATCAATTTCAATGTGTATTAATCTTTGGCTTTATAGGTAATTTTCATTGTTTCCCAAATATCGACGGATGCTATGCCTAACTTGGCTGGTGACATAAACAACTTCTCATTAAAGTTCTTATTTCACCTGCAATGTATGCCATGTCAACTTTTAACTCTTTATGTTTAGTATCAAATGTTTATTGAAATATACTTATTTCATGTCAAATTTGTGGTCAATCAAACATAAAGTTTTTATTTATTACTATATATTTTTGTGAACCTCCATTATATTCTCTAATTTTGCAGAAAGTTGGGTTGGGACCCAATTAATGGTGAGGACGACCAAGATGTAATTCTTAGAAGAATGCTCTTGGTTTCTCTTGTCATGCTTGGGACATGATAAGACTATTAATGAAGGTGTTAGGCGCTTTGATGTCTTAATCCATTATCATGACACTTCAATCCTTTCTTCGCACACTAGACGGTCTATTTTTTCCCTTACTTCACATGGTGTCCTGTGATTGTTTCTACCATTTTGTGACAAGCAATGTTACAGGCTGCATACCTCTCTGTGATGCAAAACAACTAGTAGTACAAATAGATCTCGTTATGATGCTCTTCGACAAATCTATAAGGATCAACTACAAAGGAGGATAAGTTGCGGGTCTTAGGTGTGTTTGGCTATTTAGCCGGCTTAAATGAAACAACTTCTTGTTGATGCTTTTTGTTTGGTTTCTGAAAGCATTTTCTACTTTTTTCTAGGTGTATTGTCTTATTGCCCAGATAAAGATATTGTTCTGGAGTCACTGAATTCGATTTTCACCAATGAGGTAGCTTATAAAATTGTTTCCCCTGGATTATAGTGCAAATTAAAGTTACGCATGAAATGTAAGTTGCATTCATGAGTCCCCGGTGTCACTCCTTGCAGGTCCCTAATCAAGATGCAGTTCATGTTCTTGAATTTATAAGTATAGATACAGTGAAACACATGGAGCTGGTTTTAAGGTACGTTCTCGTGTAATGGGGATGGAGATCGTACGAGTTTGCTAGAAAACTGAGACTTTTGATTATGCTAGGAAAATCTGATTCTTACAGGATTTTATACTTAATGAAATATGTAGCTAGAGTATTCTCATGTTCATCAATAAGTGCTCATCTCAAACGTCATTGTCTCAACACAGTTCATTTCTAGTAGTCAATTTAAAAATTTAGAGTCGGACGAGTTTATATGAAGATAGTTATTATTCAACTAAAATTAATTATTTGTATTATAACCTAATCAATGCATAAATTTGGATGATATGAACACACATAGTTAAGTCACACGTTAAAACGTAGTTTTAAGTTCATTGTGTTTAAGCAGCACATCTTTAGACACCGCGTTTTAGAGGCACGATCATATTACGTACTGAAATCCACATGTTTTCACCAATCCGCATGGTAAGTTGCTTATTACCATTTATAAGAATGTGTAGCACTTATGGAAATTTAAAAATACTACCCATGAGGTGCACGACGAGAAATATACTCTACTAAAGACCTCCAACCATATTTTGAAATTTCTTTTTGGAGTCTCTTTATATCTTCTGCTTTAACGGAAGTGTGATCCTGACTTCCAAAACCCCTATTTTGATGACTGGCATTAACTCACTCCTATAATTTTCGGAGTGTGGAGAATGCTTCATGTTAAAGTCAGTAGGCCATCAGATATTTGAAAACACCATGCCTACGTCATTATATCTGTCTCATTCCTCCTTCTATTCGCAGGGAAAACTGGGATCACATCTTGAAGGTAGTTCCTGAGAGTGACCTATTATGGTGTATGTCAACCACATTGTTCCATTGGTACATTCACATGACCTTCATATGCGCTATTTGGCAACTTTGTTATTTCCGTTACTCACTTTCTCAGTCGATTTGTGCATTAGACCATTTCTAATGTGCATTGTCTATTTCCTATGTCAGTTCACCTCCAATGAAAAGGCAGAAGAGTTCTCGAAGTTCTTTACAAACTACACAGAGCCGACACTTCAGACTGCACTAAGAGCAAAGCTCAATACGGTGCACATAAATATGAGATGGATTGAGGGTATCCGCAGTGAGCCAAAACTTGTACAAACAGTGCATGAACTGCTTCACAAGAGCTAACGTATTTTGTGCGGCCAGTGTTATGAATCAAACGCTGCAATGATGAGAGGGGGGCCTTGAAGCTGCTTATTGGTTGTTGTACTATTTAACTATGATAATAACATGGGCCGCACCTGACCATGTCTAGAAAATGCCACTTTTTGGCATGAAAGGGTGATTTAATATATATCACTACTGTGTTAACAAAGTGTAACGTGAAATGTGTAGGCTTGAAGTAAAAACTGTAGGGATAAAAATTAGACTGCTTAATTAAGCGAAATACTTTTCAGATCAGATAGAAACAAATTCATGCATTCAAATCTGAAGAGATCATTTTAAAATCTCGAAGGAAAATTAAACACCATTTATTCTCCTCGCAAAAAAAAAACACCCATTTATTCTAATAAATGAGTAGGTCCTAACTTTACATATAAAAGTATAAACGGTGAGTAACCACGGGAGTTTCTCAGCCATTTGAGCATTTTGTCCGTCCGATAAGCGCATGTGCGCCCTTCCGCACCGTCCGATCGCCGGCATGAACATCGATTTGATATAATTCTACGCGTACCAAGTTCCATGCACCGGTCTCGCTGACGCCCTCCCTGCACCATTATTTCCGCCTGAGGGCCCACCCGTCGGTCTCACGGTACGTGTTTAATCAGTGTGACGGACGGGAGAGATTCAAAGCGGAGGCCTCGCATTGGCTGATTTTGTTCTTTTACCATTGTGAGTTTTAGCTTCTTTCATGTGTGCCCCTCTGGGATATATATTGACGTACCCTATTCCTCGCTCCCCTCTCTCGCTGTCGATGGGCCCCGTCTCTTCCCCGGTCCACATGTCATGTTGCGTGGTCGTTGTTTGCCCTTTCTGCGTATTATACAGTAGCTCGCCATGCTTTGTTGCCGCTGCTTATTTTCTACAGCAGATCGGGGGCACGGTGGGGATTTCACATTGCACCGGGGGTAAAGATTTCGGCCCTTCTTCCTCTCCCATGGCTTCCGTCTCGGCAATGGTCGACGGGTACGTGCCACTTGCTATGTCGGTTCGCCGTTACTGTGCGTTCCACTGTTTGCCATGCCCCTTCTTCCTTCGCCTAGCTGGCGTCTCGCCATTGGTCGATAGTTCGGCCCGATCTTGCTGTCATTTCTTTATTCGTTGGTTCTGGATCTGATGGCTACGATATGCTTCATTTCCCCCGGCCGTTTCTTCTTTCTTGCTATTCTTGCTCCTTCGGCTTGTTAGCTCCACGTTGGGTTTGTTGTTTGCCGGCCTCTCCATTCATCGTCCTCCTCTCCTTCGTCGTTTCTGCTAAACCTTCCGGTGGTGTATTGACCCTTGTTGGGTAAGTTGGGTGCCACACGCGTCCTCTTATTCGTTGCATGCTTATGCAGGGCCAAGCTTGGTGGGGGCCCACGGGATGGTTGTCGAGCAGTCGTTGGCTGTTGTGGTGGAGTTGGTGGCAGAAAGTCATGCGGCACGATGAGAAATCACTAGAAAAATGGTTCCCTTTGTAAAGGGAACCCATAATCGTTCTAATCGTGACAAGTGTCAGCTACTCCTCACATGCTACAATTTTGGTTGTCTGCAAGTATGAGAGAGAACGGGGGCATGCATGCACGTACGTGGGCATGCAGTTTTCTCTTTTTGCCTTTTATTTTTCAAATCCGAAATTTGAAAACAAAATATCTTGAGAACCGTTTATCCAAATTACGAACCGTTTTCACTTTTGACTTCCTCGCGTCGAGATCTTCAAAACAAGATCCTATGTCGATATGTTTCGACGAACTTTTTTTTTTGTACTCCCGGTTAATGCATGGTATGTATAACCTATTTTGTGTACTTTGTACTCTCACTTCTGTGTTCTTTTGTACATTCTGTTCTGTGTATTTTGTACTTTGTTTTCTGTGTAGTTGTACAACCTGGGTCTGTGTACTTTTGTACTTCATGTTCTATATAGTTTGTACTCCCTATCATGTGTAGTTTTTATAACCTGTTATTTGTACAACATGTTTTTTGTGTAGTTATACAATAGTGTACAATATGTGTTTGTGTAGTTTTACAATCTATATACATGTAGTTGTACAACATGTGTCTATATAGTTGTATAGTCTGTGTGTAGTTGTACGCCGTAAGCGTTCAGAGCTCTAGAAAGCAGAGCCGCCGAGGCGAAGCCGAGTCGTAGCACACGGAATGACCAATGCGCGCAACGATAAATACGCTCAACGACCAATGTACCCTTTCCAATATATTATTAAAATTTATCAAGGCGAAGCCGAACCGTAGCACACGGAACGACCAATGCGCGCAACGACGGATACGCGCAACGACCAATGTACCCCATTCAAGATATTATTAAAATTTATCGAGTCGAAGCTCCGAGCCGTAATATTAAATCGACATACCATATTTCCTGTGTAGGTGGTACTGCTGTTATATGTGTTGTACACTGTTCTGTACGTACTGCTTTTCTGTGTACTTGTACACTATTCTGTACTTAGTCCGCTTCTGTACATCCAAGGCAAAGCCACGTCAGGAAGAAGGATCGGAGAAACACGGGCGCTCATGTACATCCAATCACGGGGCTTGGCTTCCACTCACTTCACGCGTACGCAAGGCTTCGTCCGTGCCGTGTCGAAGTTGGCTTTGGCTGCCTCCAGCGTGCTGCCACGTGGTGTCTACCATGCCTGCAGTGCCCTTCACAAAGGGTGTCTAGTGGATAGATGGGACAACTTGGGTGGATCGGCGTCTTCCCCTGTGGTGGGCCAAATCTCTAGTGGAATGCGGCGTTGCCCAATCATGCTGCGACCGGACACATCTCACCCTTTCATGGAGGGTGCTCCTCCATGGCGCCCGCGCGATTCCCTCTCTCATTTCGCTCAACGATATAGTTAGGTTGGGTCGTCGGGTGCCACAGGCCCATCTTGGGTCGTCAAATTAAGGAGTGGGCTCGTGCGTTGTGAAAGTTGAGAACGAACCGGCGAGAACTTCATATCCGCTCTCTGCCTTGGGCTATTTTTTTTTAGATAAAAAGGGCCCTTGCCCCAGCTTCATTGATCAACAACGGAAACAGCATCCTGATACAACCTCTCGGAAAGTAAACTGCAATCTAAAGCTACAGCACAAAAAACGACCCATTCTGGCAATAGGTTCGTAAAGGTTTTATGCTACCTCCAGGGGATTTTAGCCTTATTACAAATTAAAGCAGTGAAAAGTAAGGCCTTTTCTTAGTTAAGATGAGAAACGTAGCACAGGTCACGCCAGCGCTGGATCTTGAGCAGCTTCAGCGTCGATGGCCAAGGAGTGCTTTAGTTTCTTCAGCGGAGTTTCTGGCTTGGGCGACCAGCAAGCAAGATCCAGAGGCGAAGCAAGACTGAGCACAGAGGATTTCTTGCCGGAAGCTAACCTCGCGCTGGGTGGAGTGCCAGGGGCCTCCCGGGAGATGCGCAGGCCACAGAGTAGGTCTGTGGGACCTGGTGCAGTACTCAGCCATTCTCCAGGCAGGGGAACTTCTTCAGCTGGTTGGAGAGCGGCTGACAGAAGCCTTCGATCTGTGGAGTCGACTGTGGCTTGAAGATGACTTTCCAACTCTGAAGTGAGTGAAAAATCTTCCTCAGGACCTGTTTCATATCAAGCCAGCAAACATCATTAAAGGTCAGGTCATTTCTGAGTTTCCAAATGTTCCACAATACAGCAGCACAAATGGAATTCAAAGCAGCATTATTATTGTTAGACACCCAAAATCTAGCTACAGATTTAAAAGAGTCTCCAATTTGTACTGCAAAGAATTCAGAAACAAGCAACCTGATGTTTTTGGCTACTATACAATAAAAAAAAGATACCGGACAGTTTCTTTGTTTGAGCGCCTCGGGGCTATTTAAATCGGTGATTCTCTTACTCGCGCGGCGATGTGGGACTAAAAGTGAACCTGACCTCGCCGCTGCGCCTCTGCGCTGCAGAGTCGAGTCTGTTTTTTTTCTCTAACGAGTGTGCGGTGTCGTGTCGTTGCTTCCTGCTACCTAGCTGGCTCCCTGCTGCATGGTGCGTGTGTGAGTGTGCCATCGAGTCATGGAAACGAAGGAATAGAAAAAAAACTAGCACCAGCGTGTTTGTGCACATATACTGAGCACTGTATATATACTCTAAAATCCCTAACTTCTAAACTGGTTGCCCAAGGATAGTTAAAATGAAAAAATAAAGAGAACCGAAACACAATGGTATATTTGTTATAATAAATTAAGAAAATTGGAACAAATCCAATTTGTGTAAAGAAAAATAACAAACGTGGAACAAAATATATAGTGTCTGAGTAACAAATCATGTCTAACCAAGGAACAAAACATGGTGTTTGTGGAACAAATCATGTCTACACCAGGAACAAAAAGATGACCGAGAAACAAATCATGTGTATATACATGAGAAACAAACAATAGTATATGAGAAAACACGGGGAACAAAAAATAATGTCTGAGGAACAAATCATGTCTACACGGGGAACAAAAAAAAATGTCGGAGGAAGAGATCATGTCTAGACGGGGAAAAATTTATTGAAAGGAAAAAATCATGTCTACAGGGTGTGTGAGGAATAAATCATGTCTACTCAATGAACAAAACATAGTGTCTGAGAAACAAATCATGTCTACACTAGGAACAAAAAGATGTTCGAGGAACAAATCATGTCTACATGGAACAAAAAATAGTGTATGAGGAACAAATCATGTCTTCACGGGGAACAAAAAAATGTTCGAGGAACAAATCATGTCTACACGGGAAACAAAACATAATGTCTAAGGAACAAATCATATCTACTCTAGGAACAAAATAGTGTCTGAGAAATAAATTATGTCTACACTAGGAACAAAAAGATGTCCGAGTAACAAATCATGTCTACATGGGGAACAAATTTTCGAGGAACAAATCATGTGTGAAAGAGGAACAAAATATAGTGTCTGACCAACAAATCATGTCTACCCAAGGAACAAAACATAGTGTCTGAGGAATAAATCATGTCTACACCGGGAACAAAAAGATATCCGAGGAACAACTCATGTCTATATGGGGAACACACAATTATATCCGAGAAACAAATCATGCCTACACGGGGAACAATAAATATTGTCCGTGGAACAAATCATGTCTACACGGGTAACAAAAAAAGTGTCTGAGGAACAAATCATGACGGCAACAAAACATATTGGGTGAGGAACAAATCATATATATATTCTAGGAACAAAATATAGTGTCTGAAGAACAAATCAGGTCTACACCAAGAACAAAAAGATGTCGAGGAACAAATCATGTCTACATGGGAACAAACTTGCGAGGAACAAATAATGTCTAAACGAGGAACAAAAAATAGTGTCTGGGAACAAATCATGTCTACACGAAAAAAAGTGTCTGGGTAACAAATCATGTCTACACATGGAACAACAATGCAGAGGTCGTGGAACAAAACTCATTTACATATATAAGGAACACAAAAGCACATGAGGAACAAATCTCGTATATCATGTATGTGGAACAAATCTCATCTACACAGGAAACAAAAATGGAGCCCCCGTCGAAGAAATATCGTGTGCACGCATGGAAGAATAACATAGTGCTCGTGTAACATATCTTATCTACATAAGGAACATAAAAATTCGTCAGAGTAATAAATCTCGTCTAGAGGGAACAAAAATGTAGTGTTCGTGAACAAATCTCGTATACATGATGGGAACAAAATGCAGCGTCCGTTGAAAAAAATTGTGAAGGAAACATGTGAAAGAAAGGAGGAAAGGAAAAGGAAAGAAAAAATGTGCAAGAAACATATGAAAGAAAACGAAAACAAAAAAAATCTGGCAAGACACGTGCAACGGTGCACGTAAACACTAATAGGGAACCAAAACAGGCACGTACGACCAACGAATAGATCTTATTTTATACGAAAACAGTGCAAGCACGCGACATGGGCCGGCCCAGTTTGCTCCCAGCTGCGGGCGAAACGGTGGCACTGAATCGCTCGGGCGATACCGAGTGTTTCCCTTCGTGGATAGGCCGCTCTCTTCGGAGGAGAAGCGGTGGTCCCACCACGCTTCACAGGCCGATCCGGTCGATCCCCAAGCTGTTAGGCTAGCCCAGGTGGAATCCTCCGATGTTAGGCTGGCTCAAGTGGAGGAGGCCGAACCCCTCGCTCTTCAGTGGCCTAAGTGGAATCCTCCGTTGATGGGCTGGCTCAAGTGGAGGAGTTTAGAGTATTTTGCCAAATCTGTCCGTTTTCACGGACTAACAACGTGTTTGGTCGTTCCTGAGAACTATTTCCAAATCTGGCCCCTCGGGTCGGTGCCATCCTCGATGGAGCTGACGTTCTGCAGGTCGGCACCACAGTCTGGACTCGCCGAAGTTTGCTGCTGGCCCGGCTAAAATCCTACGTGGCGACGTTGGTGCCAATTGACCTGACACCGACGCTGTGAGCGTTCACTGAACCCAACTTCAGGTGTTCAGCGCCGTGATCCTTGGCGCCGACCTATTAGCGTTATTATTTGCCTGATCTGGATCCAAACCGTCCCGCACGCACTCGTCCTCAACCCCCGCACACACTCCCCAGCCTAGTCCCCATCCCTGACGCCGCCGGTCGCCACTATCCCCGCCGTCGGTCGCCTATCCATTCCCGCCGCCGCGCTCCACCACGTCCCTCACCTCCGGTCGTTGATGTCTACGCACGCTTCTATTCTTGTAGACAGTGTTGGGCCTCCAAGTGCAGAGGTTTGTAGAACAGCAGCAAGTTTCCCTCAAGTGAATCACCCAAGGTTTATCGAACTCAGGGAGGTAGAGGTCAAAGATATCCCTCTCAAGCAACCCTGCAATTAAGATACAAGAAGTCTCTTGTGTCCCCAACACACCCAATACACTTGTCAGGTGTATAGGTGCACTAGTTCGGCGAAGAGATATTAAAATACAAGTAATATGGATGATTATAAGTGGTAATTGCAATCTGAAATAAAAATGGCAGCAAGCAAACATGTAGCAGAACTGGTTGTAAACGGTGTTTCAATGCTTAGAAACAAGGCCTAGGGATCATACTTTCACTAGTGGACACTCTCAACAATAATAATATAATTGAATACATAGATATTTCCTCTTCACTATGCTACTCTGATTATTCTCTCGTTGGATAACGAACACCAATCCACTGCGTAGGGCTATAAAGCACACCTTAAAGTCGCATTCCACATCTAGGGAACCCCACACTGTCAACTTGAGCGCCCTAAATAGTACTAGACAAACACCGCAATTTCATAGAGACATCCAACGCAAATAATAACTCATGATAAGTATTCCTGTTATCTTTAGCCTAAGAGCCACACACGGGGCGCACACTGTCAACTTCGCACCGTGGGACAAAGGTGACTCCGGAGATTACATTAATAAAACCACTTGAGTAGCATATAAGATAATGAAGAGTAACATCTATGGATTCAACTAGATTACAAAGCTCATGATCACATAAAGATCACACCATGGGAGAGAGAGATAAACCACATAGCTACCGGTAGAGCCCTCAGCCCCGATGAGAACTACTCCCTCCTCATCATGGGAGGCAGCAACGGCGATGATGGAGGCGGTGGCGTCGATGGAGATGGCTCCGGGGGCAATTCCCCGTCCCGGCAAGGTGCCGAAACAGAGACTTCTGTCCCCCGAATTAGGGTTTTTGGTGGCGGCGGAGCTCTGGAACTTTTCTGGGGAAATCGTCGATTCTTTGGGTTTTAGGTAGGGCAATATATAGTCCAAAGGGCGTCGCGAGGCGGTGCACGAGGAGGCGACACCACCCCTGGGCGCCGGTGGGCCCTTGGCCGCGCCGAGCCCACGTGTGGGCCCTCGTGGCTCCACTTCGTCTCTCCTTCGGACTCCAGGTGTCTTCTGATAAAATAGGGGCCTCCGTAAATTTTCGTCCAATTCCGAGAATATTTCCAGACTAGCTTTTCTGGAATACAAAAACAGCAGAAAACAGGAACTGGCACTGTGGCATCTTGTTAATAGGTTAGTCCCAGAAAATGTATAAAAATGATATAAAGTGTATATAAAACATGTAGCAATTGGTATAATACAGCATGGAACATCAAAAATTATAGATACGTTTGAGACGTATCAGCATCCCCAAGCTTAGTTCCTGCTCGTCCTCGAGTAGGTAAACGATAAAAACAAAATAATTTTTGAGGTGACATGCTACCATCATAATCTTGATCAAATAATATTGTAAGGCACATGTAAATGAATGAAGTGATCCAAGTCAATGGTCTATAGTTTGCTACCAAATAGATAATGAGTAAACAATGAATCACACAAGCTAAACGTTTTCATGAATAGTACTTTCGAGACAAGCATCAAACAGTTTTGCATAAGAGTTAACTCATAAAGCAATAGTCTCTAATAAAAGGTATTTAATCAACACAAAGGAAGAATTAAGTTTCAGCATTTGCTTCAACTTTCAACATATTTATCTCATGGATATCGTCAACACAAAGTAGTATAACAAGTCCAATACGTAGCATATAACGCATGTTGTAACAAAGTTGACACTAGTGTTTGCTTGTGGAAGACAGAAAGAATAGGAAAACTGACTCAACATAAAAGTAAAAGAAAGGCCCTTCGCAGAGGGAAGCAGGGATTAAGTCATGTGCTAGAGCTTTTAGGTTTTTGAAAGCATATAGAGATTGCATAAAATATTTGATACTCCTCCCAACCTTGCTAACACAAGCCATGGCTAACCGAATCCTCGGGTGCCTTCCATCAATCACATACCATGGAGGAGTATCTATTTTTGAGAGGTGTTTGTTAATTGTCAACGAATGGTAGCGGGTGAGAACAGTATTCTACCTGTCAAACGGACTTTTAAGAGCGGCTCCCATGAAGGACGTTATTTCTACCAGCAAGGCAGATCATCCCTCTTTCTCTTTGGTTTACACACATGCAGGTATTTCACTGTTTGTCATTGCTTACTGATGAATCAGGGCAAAAGTGTGAAGAGAATTAATGGTTAAAGTTGTAATTAATTGGGACTGGGCACCCCGTTGCCAGCTCTTTTTGCAAAATTAGAGGATAAGCGGATGTATATGCCGCTAGTCCAGGTGTAAAAGTCCATTTGACAAATAGAATAAAGAATAACCACACTAATTCCTCATGAGCTAGTAAACATTGACACAAAAAGGGAATAATAACATTTTGAATAATTTAAAGGTAGCACATGAAAAATTTACTTGGAGTGGCAAGGAAATACCACATATAGGTAGTTATGGTGGACACAAATGGCATGGATTTTGGCTCAAGGATTTGGATGCACGAGAAGCATTCCCTCTCAGTACAGAGTTTAGGCTAGCAAGGTTTATGTAAGCAAACAAGAATATCAACCCGTACACCAAGTTTTATATGACAAACATATTGCAAACGTTATAAGACTTCATACCGTCTTCCTTGTTAACCAAACCCTGTTATTAGAAAATATCTAGACCTTAGAGATACCACCGATGCAAACCAAATTTTCAACAAGCTTTACGGTAGTTCTTCACTAATAGGCTTAACTCATGTGATGCACAAATTTAATCATGATCTACTTGTTAACTCAAAACAATTGACAAGCATCAAGTTATCCAAATTAGTGATCTACAAGATTAGCAAGTTTTTCCTTATACCAATTACCACATGCAACATTTTCTGAACCAACCAAACACCAATCAATTATTTAACAACTCTCCAAACAGATATAAGTGAAGCAAGAGAGTACTTTCTACAAAAGAAAGCTAATAGCTCTGACAAGAGATACATGAAAACAAGAGCTAAAAGCTGAACACGCTAGATATGAATACTCAACAAATATAAGTGAAGAATAGGAGTATTCTCATGAAAAAGCGGAGCGTGTCTCTCTCCCAATCAAGAATGCTAGGGTCCAGTCAAGCTTTATTGAAAATAAAAGTACAATACTGAAAATAAAAGCACACAGACGCTCCAAGAAAAGCACATATGATGTGAAAGAATTAAAATATAGTTTCACTAGAGATGACCTGATAATTTTGCCGATGAAGAAGGGGATGCCTTGGGCATCCCCAAGCTTAGACGCTTGAGTCTTCTTGAAATATGCTGGGGAGATCCATGGGAGCCTCCCCAAGCTTGAGCTCTTCACTCTTCTCCATCCTATTATATCACCTTCCTCTTGACCCTTGAAAACTTCCGTCACACCAAACTCAAAGCAAATCTCATTAGAGGGTTAGTGCAATCAAAAACTCACATGTTCTATAAAGACGCAATATGACTTGTTACTTTAAACATTAGCTACTGCCACTGATGTTATGTGAAGCTCTTCCACCCAAAAAAGAATTTCACTCAACACTAGTAAAAGAGAGAATGCAAAATAAAAAGGCATAATCTGTCTAAAACAGAACAGTCCGCAAAGACGAATTTTTTCGAGGCACTTACGACGCTCAGATCGAAAAACTTTGAACTAACGAAAGATGCATACATATCTGAGGATCACGCACAAAAATTTCAGATTTAAATAATTTTTCTGTGATTTTACAGAAGCAAAACGGTGAACAGCAGAAATCTGTTCCTGCGCAGAAATCCAAATCTAGCATCATCTTCCTATTAGAGGCCTTACTTGGCACAACAATGCAAGAAAATAAAGATACAAAGGCATTGATACATAAGTAAACAGCACCTTGACTCAAATAAAATAAAAATAGCAGAAAATAAAAATAATGGGTTGTCTCCCACAAGCGCTTTTCTTTAAAGCCTTTTAGCTAGGCATGATAATTTTGATGATGCTCTCATATGTATAAGAGTTGAATATGAAAGAGCATCGAGAAGCAAATATCAAACACATTTAAGTCTAACCCACTTCCTATGCAAAGGAATCTTGTAAGAAAATAAATCAATAAAGCACAAAGTGACTAGCATAGGAAGGCAAAACAAGTGGAGCTTCAAAAATTTCAACATAAAGAGAGAAGACTTAATATTATTGAGATATATGAAACCGTGTATCCCTCTCTCATAAGGACCAGTAGGTCTTAAAGTACCCAGCAAATCAAGAGAAAGCTCAAAACCTTCATCATAAAGAGAAGAAATTTAGTAACATGAAGATTTCTATAACCATACTTTCCTCTCTCAAAATAATTTTCAGTGGCATCATGAATAAACTCAACAATATAGCTATCACATAAAGCATTCTTATCATGATCCACATGCATAAAAGTATCATTACTCTCCACATAAGCATAATTAATTATATTAGTAATAGTGGGAGTAAAACTATCACAAGCATCATTGTAATCATCATAAATTGCAGGCATAGTATAATCATAATAAACTTTATCCTCCATAGTAGGTGGCACCAAAATACCACTATCATTATAATCATCATAAATTGGAGGCAAAGTATCATCAAAGAAAATTTTCTCCTCAAAACTTGGGGGACTAAAAATATCATATTCATCAAAACCAGCTTCCCCAAGCTTAGACTTTTCCATAGCATTAGCAATAATGGTGTTCAAAGAATTCATGTAATAACATTGCTACCACTATTATGCAAACAAATTTCCATAGGTTTTTTAATTTTCTCTTCAAAAGCATCATGTCCTAACTCAAGATAAATTTCATAGAGCTCTCTAATTTTTTGTTGTTTTCCATTAAGCCTAACTAGTAAAATAAAAACAAGAAACAAAAAGATATAATTGCAGAATCTAAAGGAAATACCTTCGAGCACTCACACGTCAGCAACAGTGCTAGAAAATAGCTAAGTAGCTGGAGGATGTGAGTACCTTTTACCTTACCTCCCCGGCAACGGCGCCAGAAAATAGCTTGATGTCTACGCACGCTTCTATTCTTGTAGACAGTGTTGGGCCTCCAAGTGCAGAGGTTTGTAGAACAGCAGCAAGTTTCCCTTAAGTGAATCACCCAAGGTTTATCGAACTCAGGGAGGTAGAGGTCAAAGATATCCCTCTCAAGCAACCCTGCAATTAAGATACAAGAAGTCTCTTGTGTCCCCAACACACCCAATACACTTGTCAGGTGTATAGGTGCACTAGTTCGGCGAAGAGATATTAAAATACAAGTAATATGGATGATTATAAGTGGTAATTGCAATCTGAAATAAAAATGGCAGCAAGCAAACATGTAGCAGAACTGGTTGTAAACGGTGTTTCAATGCTTAGAAACAAGGCCTAGGGATCATACTTTCACTAGTGGACACTCTCAACAATAATAATATAATTGAATACATAGATATTTCCTCTTCACTATGCTACTCTGAGTTATTCTCTCGTTGGATAACGAACACCAATCCACTGCGTAGGGCTATAAAAGCACACCTTAAAGTCGCATTCCACATCTAGGGAACCCCACACTGTCAACTTGAGCGCCCTAAATAGTACTAGACAAACACCGCAATTTCATAGAGACATCCAACGCAAATAATAACTCATGATAAGTATTCCTGTTATCTTTAGCCTAAGAGCCACACACGGGGCGCACACTGTCAACTTCGCACCGTGGGACAAAGGTGACTCCGGAGATTACATTAATAAAACCACTTGAGTAGCATATAAGATAATGAAGAGTAACATCTATGGATTCAACTAGATTACAAAGCTCATGATCACATAAAGATCACACCATGGAGAGAGAGATAAACCACATAGCTACCGGTAGAGCCCTCAGCCCCGATGAGAACTACTCCCTCCTCATCATGGGAGGCAGCAACGGCGATGATGGAGGCGGTGGCGTCGATGGAGATGGCTCCGGGGGCAATTCCCCGTCCCGGCAAGGTGCCGAAACAGAGACTTCTGTCCCCCGAATTAGGGTTTTTGGTGGCGGCGGAGCTCTGGAACTTTTCTGGGGAAATCGTCGATTCTAGTGGTTTTAGGTCAGGGGCAATATATCCAAAGGGCGTCGCGAGGCGGTGCACGAGGAGGCGACACCACCCCTGGGCGCCGGTGGGCCCTTGGCCGCGCCGAGCCCACGTGTGGGCCCTCGTGGCTCCACTTCGTCTCTCCTTCGGACTCCAGGTGTCTTCTGATAAAATAGGGGCCTCCGTAAATTTTCGTCCAATTCCGAGAATATTTCCAGACTAGCTTTTCTGGAATACAAAAACAGCAGAAAACATGAACTGGCACTGTGGCATCTTGTTAATAGGTTAGTCCCGGAAAATGTATAAAAATGATATAAAGTGTATATAAAACATGTAACAATTGGTATAATATAAGCATGGAACATCAAAAATTATAGATACGTTTGAGACATATCAGTCGCTGCCACCCCGCCATCTTGCATCGCCACCGCACCCATCCACTCTTCGGCCGCCGCGTCCCACCGGAATCACCGTGGCCCCGCCTCCTTCTTCGTCGCCGGTGCCGGCCAGAGCCCATCGGCGGCTTCTCCTCCTCCGTGAAGGTATAACGTGCGCCCACCCGCCCCCCTCTCTCCTACTGCACACAATGTTCACTGATTTTGAAATTATTATGTAATGTAGCCTTATTTTTCCATAAGGTATACCCGTAATAGTCAATTGTGTTTCCGTATTACAATTCCAATATGGTCTAGATTGGAGATAGAATGGATGACCGTATTCGAAATTTGGGTGCCCGAATTTTGATTTGTGTTTCCGGTTGTAAATGGTGCCAATTGTGTGTAGAATAGATTTATTAGTTTGGAGAATGGATTTGTTAATTAACTGGCAATGGTGGCAATGGAATGTAGAATCGATTTGTTCATAGTAGCTATATTTGTTGGTATCGAATTAATTTGTTATTGAGAGCTTCCCCCTCTTAGATAAATCATTATATGGTAGAGCTATATTTTGGTTCCGATTATAGATGGCGTACACAAAGATTGTTCATGTTCATCACGGAGGCCGTGTTGTGTCCTCTAGTTGTGGTGTTGAGTTTGTGGAGATGACGAGTAAAGCATTGTTCTTCCCGCATAGTCCAAGTTTGGGTGAGCTTGTTGTGAAGCTCCAAACGGCGTTGGGTTGGTCAGGCATTGGTGTTGGTTTGGAAGGAAGATACGATGCCGGTGGCTCTAGGTCTTATACTCAGATGATACCTATTCGGGACAACAAAGGGTGGGAGTTGTACAAAGAGCTTGTTGACAACTCTGAAATCAAGTCAATTGTTGTCGTTGCCGTGAAGGTCGACATCACCGGTCATACCGGAGTTCTCCTTGATTTGAACAAGCATCCAACTGTTGTTGTAAAAAACAATGATGACCGTAGTGAGTATGATGCGGGTACAAGCCAGCCTCCCTTGTGGGAGAAGGAGAATGTTGACCATCAAGTTAGAGTGGAGTTGCTTAGGGAGGAGAAACTAAAGGGTGCAGCACGACCTGCAACTCGTGTTGTGTTCTTTAGTATGCCTAGTAGAAAAGAGATCATTGAGGAGAAACTAAATGTTTCACACTTGGAGGCGGTGAATGCCGAGTTTGTTGGTGTCTCTCCAATCGACATTCCAACACCACCGTTTGTACCTCAGGTGGCATCCTCTGAACTTGATGGAGACCCATATACTTTCAAAGATCACAATCCTGAAGACGAGGGCTATGATCAGGCTTATGCGGCTGACTCTGATGAGGATCGTGAGGAGCCCCGTGGTCCGTGGACGAGACAGATGCCTTCGTCAAGGTTTGGGGCAGACATCCTAGTATTCATGAGTTCAAGGATGTTAGGGAGGCTCACCTAGCCGCTTCTGACTCGAACCTGCGGGAATATGGCCCGCAGCCTCCTAAACCCATCATCCCTGATGGGTATGGAGAAATCCGACGGCCTGGGGCAAGGCCTTTGATATATGCGGGTCTAAAATTCAAGGGTATATTGGACATGCAGATCTGGCTGCAGGAGTACGCCGTTAGGCATCATCGGCAGTACATTGTGTTCAAGTCTAACAAGAAAGAGCGATATGTTGTGATGTGCGAGGACAAAGTGTGTGACTTGAAGGTGAGAGCAAGGAAGACTACTCAAGGTTGGTGGAAGCACTAGTACATAAAAGGCTATTAGTGGCGCATGTTTTTGACTTTCTGTGGCGCACCCCCAGAAATGCTGGGTGCGCCACAGAAATCTCGCCACAAAAAATATGTTCGTAATGTTAAAACAGTTATTTCTCAAGATCTATTGAACCAAAAAATGTGTTCGAATACTCCAATGAAAGTTATGGAAATTATCTAACCAACGCAACAAGAATCAGCTCGATTAGATTTACAAATCTAAAGATATGATCAAAATAGTAACAGTTGACAAAGAATTGCTGACCGGGTAAACCCTGGTGGATTCGAACTCGGATTTTTCTCACTATTTTTTTGACATATTATTTGCGTTATTTCGATGTCGTATGCAAAAGTTATGGCCGTTACAAAAAAATTCCTGTTTGTTGCAAAAAAGGTCAAAATTCATATTTCAAAATTCCTATACATACTAGACACTCAAACCTAACTACATGTCAAATGATTTTATTTATTGAATTTTTTTATCATTTTGCTTTAATTCCTGCAAGACTAAAAAGGCGATCCACGGGGGTGGGATTTGAAAAAAAAATCTGTGGTGCACCAACCACAGAGGTGCGCCACAAAATTTATTTTTTTCAAATTTTAACCCGCCCACAGATAACTTTCTGTGGCGCACCTGGCCATGTGCGCCACAGAAATGTGACTTTCTGTGGCGCACCAGGCTTGGTGCGCCACAGAATGTCTAATTTCTGTGGCGCATGTGGTTTAGTGCGCCACAGAAATGTGAATTTCTGTGGCGCACTAAACCACATGCGCCACAAAAAATAATTCTGTGGCGCACCAATTAAGGGTGCGCCACAGAGTGCCAACCTACCTATATAGGGTTTCCCTACTAGTGAAGATAAGTAGCTACGATGGCCCACACACATGCGGTGACAAGGTCCTTGCCAACAAGGCCCCTGGCGAGAAGGTTGTCCGGCGCACACACCGACAACTAACATCTACTTTTATTGCTCACCGGTGCGCCGAAGCCATCAAGCTACGCGAACCCTCTCAGCGGCCTCTTTGATGAAGTTTATACATCTCATCTTTGATTATCGTGTCACGTATGGCAAGGCGTAGAGAGCTAAGATGATGGCTATGAAGATGGCCTATGGGGATTGGGAGGTAGCCTATGGAAGGCTACCAAAGATGTTGGCGGCTATGGCCCATCGCAACCCTAGAATGACAAACGTTGTGCAATCACATCCAACTTATACTCACACGGTTGAAGGCGTCAAATACCCAGTGTTTGGACGAGTGTTTTGGTGCTTCCGCCCTTGTGTCGAAGCATTCAAGCATTGTCGTCCATTTCTTTCCGTGGACGGCACCTTTTTGACAGGGAAGTTTAAGGGCACCCTTCTTGTTGCTATCTCTTGCGACGCGGACAACCATTTGGTCCCGCTTGCCTTTGCTCTGGTCACAGGGGAGAACACCAACAACTAGAGTTGGTTCATGCACTTGTTGAGGACTAAGGTAGTTGGCAAGGACAGGGTTGTTTGTTTGATATCTGATCGCCATCAGGGCATACTGAATGCCGTGAAGGATGAAATACCTGGGCATCCCCTTGTGAAGCACCGGTGGTGCATGAGGCATTTCGCGGCTAATTTCTACCGTGTTTGCCGTAACCGGGAAATGGCCGAGTATCTTCGTAGGCTTTCCATGGTGTTTGAGGCGGATGTATTTGACCAGATGTAGCAGAGTTGTATGGCTTGACGAATGCGAAGGGTAAGGCTTTCCTTACAGAGCATTTGCCATAGAAAATGTTGTGGTCCCATGCATTCGATGAGGATGGGGTTCGGCACGGTCACATGACAAGTAACATGGCCGAGGTATTCAATAAAGTGCTAAAGGGTATCCGTGCGTTACCGGTGAGTGCCATAGCAGCGTTTACCTTTGACAAGTGCAACGAGTACTGGGTTACGAGGAGGGACGAGATAGAAGTCCGTTGGGATGACGGTAAGAAGTGGCCAAAGACCGTGGAAGAAGAACTTGATTATCAGGAAAAGAAGTCAGAGGCCCAAACATGGATATGTTTCGACAAGTAGGTGTGGAAGTACGAGGTTTGTGAACAAGGAGGTGCCAACGTTGGCAGTGAGCAATACGGTGGCCGCAAATATGTTGTTGTCCTAGCCTTTCCGTCTTGCACTTGCCAGATGCCGTCACAGATCCGTCTACCATGCTCACATATAATAACAGCGTCACGTGCTAGGGCACTTGACCCAACTATCTTGTCTTGTTTGTCCCGGTTCTACAAACTGGAAGCGGATCGAGGCACATGGGCTGGTAGATTCGAGCCTTATTTAGACATGGCCCAATGGCCCAAATACACCGGCCCGGTGTTGTTACCGGATTTAGAACTCATGGTCAAGACGAAAGGGCGACGACAGACCAAGAGGTTCAAGATGGACATGGACCGCGCACAGGGGAGCACACACTCCAAGAGACCGCGTGCAAATGATTATTTCGTGTAGGACACCGTCAAGAACCGTTGCTCCGTATGCGGCGAGGAAGGTCACAAGAACACGAAAAGGTTAAGCTGCGAGGACCGGACAACGAAAATAGCCGCCGAGGAAGTAGCGGCTCAAGCAGTAGCCGCAACAGCCGCTAGTAACCCTTCATCAAGTGTACGTGGAAGAAAGCGTCCACGAGGAACTAGACATTACAGATGTGGTAGGCGTCATCCCGATGCAATTGGGAAGTTAGCTGAATCAATAAAACGTAGTAGCGAGGTTATATTTCCTTACTATATGTTACACATCTAATTTATGTCAGCATACTATTTGCATATATGTGATCTCACTATTTCACTGCATCATTACTCACGTTGACATATCTTTTTTCCATTACAGAATGGAGCGCCAGTACCTTCTTCTTGAGGATGAGTACGAGAAGAAACACCGAGGTCGGAAGATTACCGATGGCACGGCGGTGTGTACATTTATTTTGGTTTAGTCGATTTCTTTGGTTTCTAAATGATTACTAATTTGTGTTTTTTTTTCCTATTTTTGCAGGAACTAAAGCACCTTCGTATACGTGGCCATAGGTTAAACCATGGTTTGATGAAGTATTCAGATATGTGTCATGTCTTGGCAATGCTCACACCAAACCAATGGAGGAGCCTTGGCTGTGGTTTCGTCTAGTTTCCATAGCGCCGGTGGAGGTGGAGGTGGACACACAAGACGTTTCCAAGTCTCAGCCGGCCATGGGCCCGCATGAATGCCCACATATGGTGAAAGAAGGTACTCATCATACACATCCGGCCATCAATCCATTGGAAAAAGTAGCATGTACAGTATTGCTGCCAATGTTGTAAGCAAATAGGACATCAAATATATATAAATTTCAAAATAATAATAAGGAAGATAAATATGAATACTCACGCGACGATCGCTGCACATGTAGAACGTATGACCGGCAGTAGCGGCGTGCATAGATTGTGAGATTTGACAAGCCTTGCGGCAAGGACAATTCGGAACCGGGTACATTGGTGGCACGGAGCATCTTTGCATGATACATTCGGATACTTGCCTTTGGTTCTTTCTACTATCTTCATCTTACGTCAAAGCTCTTTGTAAATGTCAGTGGAATCTAGCAAACCAAAAATGAAACATAAGAAACTATATGGGAGAGCCTAAAAGTCCACAAAGTTAGCCACCATGTACATATATGCAAGAAAAATGAAATATAACAAACTATACAAACCTCCACATGCATATGTGGTAAAACAATATATTCTTCAACCACTCACATACATTTATAATTAAACTAACCACACCCCAAAGTTAGCCACCATGTGCAAAGTGCCTCCTACAAAGCTAATCACGATTTACAAAATTAATTTGCATTCTACAAAGTAAAACATTAGTGCATCCTATAAACTTAGCCACCATATAATCTCGCCACACCATATATATTCGAAATATAATTCATCTAATGTCTCCTATAAAAATACCCACCTCATAAAATTCTAAAAGAACTTACATATTTCCAACAAAAGAACTACTAACCACAAACCAATACACACACGTTAACTACTTCAACAAAAGATTGCACCAAAAATTTAGGTCCTAGAAATTCGAACCAAAATGATATGAAATTTCATAATAAAATGGATGGAAGAGGATGGAAAGAAGGAGATTTGAGAGAGAATACCTCCAAGAAGAGTTGCCATGGTTTAATTTGAAGAAATCCACAAGTTTTTGAGAGATCGAGATAGGCAATCAGAGGGGGGTGAATGATTGCGCGGAAGCAAATTACAACTTTTTCAAAATTTCAAACCCTAAAACCCTAATCTGTTCGTAATGTGAAAACAGTTATTTCTCAAGATCTACTGAACCAAAAAATGCGTTTGAATACTCCAATGAAAGTTATGGAAATTATCTAACCAACGCAACAAGAATCAGCTCGATTAGATTTACAAATCTAAAGATATGATCAAAACAGTAACAGTTGACAAAGAACTGCGAAAATCAATCTAGATCTAATTTCGAGAATTAGCGAGAAAGATAGATTAATCGTGCTAAAACTTCTCTTGATCTCATGAAAAACCTGCAGCAAAATATTAGAAAGATCTAACACAGAGATTTCACCGAGATTAGAGAAGCCCGGAAATGACACCGCCAAAGATCACTTTATTGCCACGATGTCGATCGATTACAAAAGATGCGTGCCAGCATCCAAAAACTCTCAAAATAATTCTAAAACTAAATCTGAGTTCCTCTCGTGAGACGCACACAAAAACCTATCCTATGCCCCCTATTTAAAAAGCTAGGCAAACCTTGAAATAGAGTCCAAAACGGATACGACAGGCCGATCCACGCCGCAGCAGAACGTATCGCTGTGGTACAATGCGCAGAACCACAGATCACGTCTGTCCTCGGACGACCCGCGCCTCGCTTGGCCTGCTCCTTGCCTGCTGCGCCTCGCGTGACCACAGACACCCTCTGTCATAGGACGAGCCGCACCTTCGCGACTCCCGATCAAAACCCTCCGCTGGCCACGCTGGACCTGCTCACCATGCACAGAAGCAAGCACGCATGCAGCACTAGCTGCTCCACATGCACATGATCGATCGATCGTTGACCAGCACTTGCATCGCTGCTGCTCTGCTCCTTACGTGCATGCCCAAACTCCAATGTACTTCCAGTATGCATAAGAGACGTGCAAAACTCCTTGCACTGCCATACACATATTTTTCCTCGCGACGTCTCACTCTTTGTGACGTCTTCAAAGTCTTGGATCTCGACCAACATGTCGAGTGTCATCTTCAGTACCGTGCATCTCCGATACAAGCCAGATCATCGTAGCCTTCACTTTCATTGTTCCTTCACACGAACGTCTCGCATGACCTTGATCACTCAACCTCAGCTTCTCCCAAGATTTGTCCCTCGATCCCGTCATCGACCATGTTCCTTCAGCTCCGACAACACCTGAAAGTGATCACAACAAATAACCAGCACGAGCACAAGTTCACGACTTGACTCAGGGTAAGTTCCACACAATTCACGCCATATTTTCACGCAAGAAGCTAATGGATCAACATACCACTAGCAAAGTATTAATCCCAATATAAGATCAATCACCACGCAAATATCCATATCATCCAAAGTATCCATATCAATGTTCTAGTTAGCACTTGTCAATGTTGCACATCACACGTGATTTCACAGTTTTAAATGGATTTGAAGTTTGGGGCGGAAAACAGGAGAGGGAGTGCTTGGGGGCGGCTGTGGGGGAGGAATGAAGTGGGGGAGAGGCAAGAAAATGACTAGGGTTTAATCTCCTAGGTCGGCGCCATCGAGTATGACGCCGAACACCAGGAGTCGGATTCAGTTAACGCTCACAGGTTCAGCGCCAATGGCACTGGCGCCGACCGTGCCACGTAGGATTTCCGCGGGGCCTAGTAGCAAACTTCGGCGAGTCGCTACCCTGGCGCCGACCTGCACGATGTCGGCTCCATCGAGGATGGTGCCGACTCGAGGGGCCAGATTTGGAATTAGTTCTCAGAAAGGGCAGATACGTTTTTAGTCCGTGAAAACGGCCAGATTTGGCAAAAAAAATACGAGTTTAGCGCTACTGCTGCTCGTTCTCCCTGTACGTCGCTGCTGACTGTCTGTGCGTGTACGCGTGGACACAACCTGCAAGCGAGGCCGCCCAACTTCAAGCCGAGGAGAAGCTCGCGTCTAGCTTTGGAAAAGCGTTCGGGGTCCTCGGCCCTCCAAAAGGCGCAAGGAAACCTAATGAAAAAATGGGCATGGTTGAGGAAGAATGGGAGGTTTCGTGCGAGGATTTGCAACACTATATCGACGTGTTCAACACTCCCCTGATGGATTCCGAGATGGGTGCACTCGCCTTGCTGTTCAACATCAGTGTGGCGTGGCGGAGGAACAAGCATTTGTCTAGTTTGTTGGTGTTTTGGATCTATAGGCCTGTCTAAATGTCAGGTCTTGTCTTAGTTTGGAATTGTCATGGATCGAACTCCCATGTGAGGCGAGACTTGGTTCGCGAGTTTGTGGCGGATTTGAGAGCCGTGTTGGGGGGCCCTTACCGAAACAAAACTAGACTTTGTATCCGCATTTGATGTTATGGCTATTTTAGGCTTCCGCTTCAACGGAGTTGAGTACTTGCCGGCTGTGGGAACTTGTGGTGGAATTCTTGTGGCATGGCAGTCCAGTAGGCTGTTGGGCCTTTGACCAATACAATCACGGTTCAGATCATGCCTCCGGTTCGGTTTGTGATCACTGGTGTTCATGACTGTTCGTGCACCGCATATTCCTTTCATACTTTGGTATTGGTGCATGGTTGCTCTATTTGGCACAATGATCTGCTTAACTTCATGCAACAAGAATGCAATGACATTTCCAGCAGAGATGGAGAAACTATTTACCTACACCTTTCCACCAAAGAATTGCTCGGTCAGAAAGTCAGCAGAAGAGGATTGATTGCTGGTACAAGTTTCGTTGTTGTTGTTTTAGGTTTGGTAGCACTGTTTCTACTACTGGTGATGTGGAAGAAGAAAACTGTGTTCTCTGGTGGTATATTGAACAATGGTCAAAGTTTTGATGGTTTCACCATGTCTGTGTTTGTGTACAGTGACTTGAAATGGATAACTAAAATTTCTCTGACAAGCTCGGGGAAGGCAGCTTTGGTTGTGTGTTCAAGGGGTCTTTAAGTTTTTAAAGCTAACGACGAGAAGGACCTATGGACGGCGATCAACTTGATCTGCTAGAGCTTGTGTAGCCATAGGAATGGAGTGGTCTTCGAAGGTCACACTCCTTCGGCAGCGACCGCCATCAGGATGGTAGAAGCCGAGGCTGACCTATGGCGGGCAGCGAGGATGTTTAGGGGTAGATTAGGACCCGTAGACAGGTGGAGGGTTGGCGAGTAATCCCTTTTGTTTTTCTTTAAGTGACTTGACAACCTTTGCAGTGAAAAGCTCGACCATGCGTATCAAGGAGAGAAGCAATTCAAGGTAGAGGGGAGCTCGATTGGAATCGCTCACCATAGCAATTTAGTGACTCGTTGATTTTTGCTGCGTTGGCAGTAGGAGATTGCTTGTTTATGAGCACATGCGAAATCGGTCACTTGGATCTCCATTTATTCAGGAGCAGTACCACGATACCATGGCATACCAGGTGCCAAATAGTCTTAGGGGTTTCTAGAGGATTAGCCTACTTGCACAAGAGCGGTCAAGACTGGATCATGCACTAAGACATCAAATCGGAGAACATCCTTCTTGATGCTTCATTTGCTCCGAAAATTGCAGACTTCGGGGTGGCCAAACTTCTGGGAAGGGATTTTAGCCTACTAACTATGCATGGCGAGAGGAACCGCTGGGTAGCTTGCGCCCGAGTGGATTTGTGGCGTCGCGATCACACCAAAAGATGACGTTTATGGCTACAGGATGGTTTTGATTGACATCATATCCCAACTCACACCCACCATGTGCTTGTGATGGTTACCATTATGACTGCTTCCCTGTGCATGCTGCACGCTCTTCTTGAAGGAGACACCTGGAGTTCGGTAGATCACAGGGTAAGTGGTGATGTCAATCTTGATGAGGCTCAAATAGCTTGCAGGGTTGCTTGTTGGTGCATGCAAGATAATGAGTTTAATCGTCCAACAATGGGTCGGGTGGTGCAAATTTTGGAGGGGCTGATTGAAGTCAGTGTTCCCACGATGCGAAGGCTACTTCAAGCTATCACTAGAACTGGAAGCTCACATTCAATGTGCTCTTAATGTTCACTATTCCAAATCACGACTACTTGTATTTCTTTTTCTTTTTTGGCGAGGCTACTACTTGTATTTCCTTGTGTCTCTAATGAACATGTTTTTGTTAAAGTGATAATTGTAAGTATAACATAGCAAACAGCCGTGGCTATTGAAGTTCTCAAATTCCCTTTCGAAATAATTTCTAAAGTCAATGTGCTTGTATTTTGTATCACTTCAAACCATGGTGGTGCCAGAGCCATTAGAAAATCTTAGTTTAAGAAGAAGAAATGGCTAGCAGGTTAGGTGCATGCTGAGTGTGATCTTCCAGCGATAGCTTCAAGTAGCCTTGGCATCGGAGGAGTCTATAACTCAACAAGACTCTCAAGAATCTGGACCACCTTACCCATTGTCGGTCGTTCAAACTCCCTGTCTTGAATGCACCAACATGCCACCTTGCATGCCCTTTCAACCTCCTCAACGACAACATCATCGTTTAACCTGTCATCGACAAAGCTCATGATATCTCCCATGGGGAGCTTGCGCGCCACCTGGATGGGGAAATAAACGATGCCGTCTCCATCGCTGCTACATTCTTCGTGAGCGTTCATCCTCCCAGATATGATCTCCAGTAGCACCATCCCATATCCATACACATGTACTTTCGGCATGATAGCCACTCCACTGATCCATTCTGGGGCAAGGTACCCAACAGTGCCCCTCGTTGTGGTTATGACCCGGCTAAAATCCCTTGTGAGAAGCTTTGCCATCC
Organism: Poa pratensis; assembly: GCA_947311845.1. Classification (NCBI taxonomy): domain Eukaryota; kingdom Viridiplantae; phylum Streptophyta; class Magnoliopsida; order Poales; family Poaceae; genus Poa; species Poa pratensis. The sequence continues at coordinate 70,240,999 of CAMZMU010000128.1, read as the reverse complement.
CGAAGTCGGCAATCTTAGGAACAAACAATGCATCAAGAAGTATGTTTTGTGGCTTGATATCGCAGTGTATGATGTGGTCGAGGCAACTATCATGAAGGTATGCTAGCCCCGGTGCAACTCCAAGAGCTATTTGGTATCTGGTTATCCATTTTAGAGTTTCGGCATTGCTCCGGAACAGATGAACATCAAGGGAAATATTAGGCATGTGTTCATAGACAAGCAGCCTCTTGTCACCCTCGCAAGAGAAACCAACCATTTTGACCAAATTGGTATGTTGCAGGATCCCAATTGAACTCACCTCAGCCCTGAACTGCTTCTCTTGTTGGTAGCAACTATGAAGCCTTTTCACTGCTATAGTGGTCGACTCATTTAACGAGTCCTTGAACACAGAACCAAAACCACCTGACCCAATCTTCTCTGAGAAATTTCTAGTTGCACGCCGCAGTTCAGCATATGTGAATGGAACAAGTCCTCTGCCACCATGGATGTTGTCCAATGTGTGACTGTATCTTTTGTTTCTCCTGGTCGTCCGTAGCACGGAGATGAGCACCAAGACTACCAAAGCAATGCTGCTTGCACCAATGGCACCTAAAATGACAGGTATCTTGTTTTTTCGAGTCTGGAACTCTTTTTCGGCAAGGCGAATGTGAAGAATCTCGATGTTATCACCGGAACCATCATCAGTCTGTTGTTGTTTTACATTGAGCAGTCTACCATGCCACACAGAACCACCACCAGTACCAAAGGAATATGCAGTGCAAGAGCAGTTACTCAGACAAACCTGCTCACAATCTCTTGCACCTGCCACATGCCCCACTATGCTGTGGGGATCATAGGGTAATCCGGTGAATGGCATGGAGTAGAACTTGTCAGTCAGGCCAACCGTACTGCTGTTTCCAATGCCAGCACAATTCAATGGAGTGTTCCTCCTGCACCCGGTCGTGCTTCGATCGTCGAGGTCCCAATCCTCGGGAGAATCCACCGAGAATCCCTTGATGCAGTTGCCCAAGCAACCAAGGCCGACACCAAGACCACGCAACGCAACACGGCGGAGGTGAGAGTCTGGAGCCACCGCTCCGACATCCACGCCGGCCCCAAAGCCACGCCCCACACGAGTCGACGACCATGATGCCCAAGCGACCAAAGCCGACACCAAAGACCTCGACGCAACATGGCAGAGGTGATCTCGACGCCTCACAACAGAGGCGAAGCATCCGGAGCCGCCGCTCTGACATCCCCGCCAGCCCCAAGGCTGCGTCCCAAACAAGTCGACTACCAAGACGCCCAAACGACCAAAATCGATGCTCCACCACCTCGACGCAGCACGGCGGAGGTGAAACCCGGATCCACCACTTCGGCATCCACAAGCCGACCTCAGGGTCACGCACCCCCAAGCCGAAGACGAAGACTCGTCACCGCCAGCCACCAGCACTCCACAGGTCCCGCTGGTTAGTGGAACATCCAAGGCGAGGCCCCAAGAGGCAATCGACGCGGGAGCGCCGCCCTCGCCCGATCCCGCGAGGGATCTGGGGTTTACCCGGAGAACCCGGCGTGGAGAAGCAAGAGCACCACCTCGACGACGCCTTCCAGAAGGATGCGGCGCCCGAGGGCGTCGCCGTCGTCGGCCCCGGCCGATAGCCCGGGCTAGGCTTTCGCCCGGTGATGTCTCGCAAACCCCACCGACCGCCCATCGGGGACCGACCAGACCACCATCTCCGCGTGCCGCAACCACCGCGTCAACTCATGCCATGGCAGGCGGCATGCCGACCACGGCCCAACCGCAGCCGCAACTCCGGGGCCGCCGCCCTAGCTTTCCTCCTCCCAGACCTCGCCCCTGCCGCAGCAAGGGGCGACTTTCTCCTCCCCGACCTCGCTACCGTCACCGTCTGCTCCTTCCCGTCGCTGCAGCCTCGCCGCGGCAGCCCCGCCCTGTAACATCCCAAAAATTATTATCAGGATTATATTCCAAAAATGAGAGCCAACAAAAACTTTTGTTGTCTATTGTATGTTAATTGCTTTTGTTACTTGAGATGTTGTTCTTGCTGTTTGTGTGAGTGTTTGCACTAGTGAACACTAGTAAGAAAGAAAGAAAACAAAATATAAAATCAAAGCAAGAAAAATAAAAGTGACAAGTTATCACATGAAAATCTCCAAGTGACAAACTCAATTATTTTCAAACCAAAGTCAGTGGAGTTGTAATGTAAACACTCCCCATTTTGTTCCTACCACTTTCCCCTCTCAAATATTATTTTTGAACTAGTTTTAAAATTCAAAAATAAAAACAAGTGAAATAAATTAAAATAACATAAACAAAGTACTATGAAAGAAAATGTTGCCAAACATTTTATTTGGCAATGCCAATTTTTGTGGAGCTTCTACATGTTATGGGAGGCCCCAAAATTATTTGCAAATTTTTCTAAAATGTTTAAGTACCTCAATTAAATCCAGGAAAAGCTTCTGGATTTTTGAAATAAAACTGAAAAATAAAAGAAAAGAGGAAGGAGGGGGTTTTCTGCAAAATGGTCATCGACCTCAGCCCCGATGACCATCGCCGTGTCGCCTTCACCGTCGTCGCCGTTTTCTTCGCCGCCAGGACCCCCCTGGCCGCGCTCTCCCTCGCTCCTGCGTCTCTGCACTTCTCTGCACCGCAGGGAAGAAAACGGGCACCTCTCCCGTCGCAGTTACGCCGCGGTTCCCCGACGGCCGCCGTGGAGGACTTGGACGGCGCCGAGCAAATTGGCCCCCGTCTCTGCGCCTCGACACGCCCAGCTCCTCTAGACGCTTCTAGAACCTTGCCGGACCCCGTTAAGCACCAAGCCGCCACGAGCCCCTGCACCCTCGCCACGTAATCGAGGAATCGGTCGCCGTGGACGCGCCATGGCCGCCGCCGTAGACCCCGACCATCGTGGACCGCCCCGAGCCTATAAAAGCACCCTGAGACCTCACTGGAACACCACACCTCTCCCTCGAGCTTTCCCTCGCCTCAATTTCGTCTGTGCACCGCCGGAGGGCAGTGCACTGCCTCACCCGACGCCGCCGTTGAGGTCGAACACCACCACAACGCCACACCCTCCCATTCTTCCCTCTGACCCCTCTACGCTGTTGCCCAAGCTCACCGCACTCACCCAGGCTTCTTTTCCCTCTTTTTAGCACACGGACGCGACCCCGAAGCTCCGCCGAAGTTGCTGCCCGACGCCGACGAAGAGCGCGACATCGCCGCCGTCGACAGAGACTTCCCCAGCAACTGCCGCTCGCACCATCGTCTTCCCCGAGCCGCCGCCGTCGATTCGCGTCATCGCCGCTTCCTCCCGAGCCCCTAGGTGAGAGATCTGTCCACCTCGCCGTCGCCGGCGCGGCAGCGCCGCTCATTTTAGGTCGTCGCCGATGGCGACCTCCGTGAGCCGTTGGATCGAAGATCTACGGCCACGTACCGCTTCGTGTTAAGTTAGACTGCCATGTGGGTCCCACTGTCATAATTTTAATCTTTTCCCTCGCGCGCGTACCGTTTCGCTGAGTCACTGACGGGTAGGACCCACCCGTCAGGGATTTCAACATTATCCACAACAGTGGATTTTTCTAATTTGAATTCTCTGAAATTCTCAGTACTGATGTCAACTTTAAAATTAAATATCTCGAGATTTAGGAATCCAAATAAATCAAACTCAAATGTTCTGGAAAGCTTATGAAATTGTTTAACCAACACAATTGGTCTCATGTCATTTAATTAAATATTTAAAAAGTATTATTGAAAATACCACAGAAGGTTTAAAATCTAAACTTGTTTGTTTCTGATACTCTGTTAGTCCAAATAATTCCAAACCAATTTTGCTAGCTTAGTACTGCCTTGTGTTAGCTCCCCTATTTTTGGTAGAATTAATTAAGCAGCATTAATTGTTGACTTTAAGATAAACCCTTCTGGACTAAAACAGACAAATATGTTTATTGGTTGATCCAAATGAGTTAGGACCAATTTTGTTAGCTCACATATAGCCATGTTTAGTTACCCCTAAAAGGGTTTAATTTTTGGAACAACAGAATTTAAATGGTAGCTAAAACTTGAATATTAAGCTACTGGATTCAATCCAATGTGTAGGGAGTTTGGTAACTCCAAATGATCCAATTCAAATTGGGTTGTATTCTACACATCAGTGGCTTTCCATAGAATTTTAGTTTGTATTTTTGTGACCAACAGAACTCAAGTTGTGGAATTAAACATGAATAACTAGTTTCTGCCATAATTTGGACTTAATTAAATAATGTTTAATTCAATTTATTTGAAAACCAAATTGTGTGGTTTGTGTGTGCAGTAGCTAATTGTGATGTTTATGATTGTTGTGTTGAGATGATTGCTTGTATAGCTTAGTGATTGGTTGCATTGTTTGTTTATTAATTAGACGAGAACGTTGTCGGATATATCGAGGAAGGAGAGTTTGCTGAAGTTGAAGAACAAGAGCAAGATCACTTTGCCAAGCAAGGCAAGCTATTCCCTGAGCTTGCACTACCAACATATGCATCTACTTTCATAACATGTTTTACTCTCAAAGCAAGATTTATAAAACTCATTTCAAAAGTATATGGATATTATTTTGCCACCCTATGTAGTAGTTTATGTAAAACTTTAGGATGGGAAAACAATGTTGTTTATTCAAAACTCCTTTGAAATGTCTTGTGAGTTTATGGAATGCCGAGATGTCGGTGTTGTGTTGGAAAAGTGGAAAAGTGGTGATGTTTATGAAAAATGCACAGTGTGTCCTTGTACTTACGTCAACCATCCAATACCCTGTGCGACCACCTCCACCACATATGGGAAACAGGCGTAGTCATATAATTTGCTCATATTAGTATGGGACTCCTCAACAACGAGGATGACCTCGTTCCATGAGGGGATGGTCATGGCGACCTACCCCCTGACCTGGGTCCTGGCATCTGAGGATGGGGGATTGAAGGGTTCGCTCGCCGGGCAGAACTACGAGTCCTCACACTTAGGTTTCCCGACGGGGAATCTGGACTGGGTGTCGATGGAAAAGATGATAATTTCGTAGCGGTAGGATCCTATACTAGCATGAGCAAAGGACAGGCTATGGTCGGCGGCTTACTTCGCATACACCTGTATGGCGAGACGTGGCGGACACGATGAGCTGCCGGATGGATGTGGGATAAAAGCGTGCTACCTCTGCAGAGGGTTAAAACTATTCGAATAGCCGAGTCCTCGGATATGGACAGCTGGGAGACCCTACTTTGACCATGTGCAAGTTTTTGGAAAAAGCTTTTAAGTTTAAAAGAAATTGAAATGGTGATGGGGTTACACATCTATACCAAATGAAGTGGTAGGAGTTGTGGGAATAAATGGACTATGGTGAGCCATGGTCATGAAAAGGAGGAGTTTTTGAGAAACAAAATGAAATGGTGACTTCTTTCAAAGATGGTTATAAAACTCTTCTTACCTTTTTCAATAAAGATATAGAGCTGTTTTAAAACAAATAAGAGTGCATACTCATGTTGGGGTAGTTTGCGAGTACATTCAAATGTACTCATATTGGTTTCGTCCCTGGCTATTGTCCTAGCCAGACTACGAGGACTACAAGGAGGACACTACGCCGAGCAGGAATATGGCGACTTCTACGCCAACTAAGGATCTCCAGAAGTCAGCTGCCTGTCGGGTTGTCATCATTAGAATATGATGTCTACTACGCCGTAGCTTCCGCTGATATATTTTGGTTTGGCCCATGAAGGCACCTATGTAAGAACTTGGTCTAAATGACCATTTATGGAAGACTTTTATTCGGTACTGTAATGGATGTAAACTTTGGTATCCAATTCGGATTATGTGCAACGACAGACTGATCACGGGATCGTTGTGTTAAGCATAATCGGGTATTTCGGACAGCTAGTCCGGGGTCCCCACACGCCCTACGCCAGCCCTCGTAGCCCAGATGCGGCCCGCACAGGCCCATCCCTCCTGGCGGCGCCGTCGACCCACGCTTCCTGGCCGAGGCCTAAGCAGCTCCACGCGCAGCGCCGCATCATGTGCCACGCCCGGCCGAGCACCAGTGCCCGCGCCGCCACGATGCCGCGTCCCAGACTTACCGCCCGCACGGCCAGGCCCAAGCACGCCCCCACAAGATCCGGGCGCAGAGCCCGGATCCGCCGCCCCGCGCAGACCCGCGGTTCCGGAGCCGCCGCTCCGGCCTGCCAGCACCACATCGCCGCCGCAGCGTGAGAACGGGAGCCGCTCCGAGCGTCCACCGCAAGCTCGCCACGCGCCGCCTTTGTAGAGGCCGGGGGCGCCGCCACCGTGGCCAGGCCTGCGGCAGCGGCGGAGGAGGGGCAGGAGAGGAGGACGGCCCGGCGGTGGCGCGGTTAGGGTTCCCCCGTGTCGCTCAAGCGGAGCGACGTGGGGGTCGGGGGAAAAAAGCGGTCATGTATATCGCAGTGTATGATGTGATTGCCGCCGCCGCCGCAGGCCACCAGCGGAAGAGCTGGGCCCCTCTCCTTCCGCTTGCCGCTCCGGCGGCAGGAGGGAGGGGGACCCCATTTTTTGCATGGTAATTAGGGTTAGGAGTTTTCTGGCATGGTGCGCCGTTGGGGTGGTAGGAGCGGCGCCCGGGCAAATAAATCTGTCTCAACTCTACTCCCATACCGGCATTGTCCTTCATGGCGTCTCGGAGTTGGTGGCACTATGTGCTTGCCGATCTTTCAGATCGGTGACTGTAGGGTTCATGGATGGTGTCGGCGAGGCAGCGGCGGCGGTGACTCCATCAGATGGGTTTTTTCTCCTGCTCTGTCCCCGTTGCTGCGGCGTTGTCTCCGGCGCCATGGTAGAGCAGAGAGGATTCGTCCAGGAGTACATGCAGACGGTGGTCTGCACTGGTGACAGCTGGAAAATGGTACACCTTGTGGTGGGTTCGTGGTTGGAGGCTGACGGTTTTGGTTCCCTACTCCGACGTCGTCGTGCGGGGGTGCCAGTGCTGAGATTGCGTGTCCGGGGTCGTGCTGCCCCGGTCTGATTCTTTCAACGGCAATGGTTTGTCCTATGGCAAACTACTTTGGAGGTCCGAAAAGCTGATGATCAGCGATGGAGCCGCGTCGAGCTCGGGTGAAGAGGTGATATGTCTATTTTTTCTTTGGTGGCTGCTACGATGGTGCCGAAGAAGATGGATAGGCGTTGGTTTGTCACATAGGTTTATCCTATCTTTCCAGATCTATAAGATCGGTGTATACGTACTTTGTATCTCGTCTTTTATTTATCAATGAGAATCGTATTACCATACAAAAAAATATAGCCCCCTGGCAACTCCAAGAGCTATTTGGTATCTGGTTCTCCAATTCAGAGTCTCGGCATTGCTCCGGAACAGATGAACATCAAGGGAAATATTAGGCATGTGTTCGTAGACAAGTAGCGTTTTGTCATCCTCGCAACAGAAACCAATCATTTGGACTAAATTGGTATGCTGCAGGATCCCAATTGAACTCACCTCAGCCATGAATTGCTTCTCTTGCTGGTAGCACCCATAAAGCCTTTTCACCGCTATAGTGGTGGACTCATTTAACGAGCCCTTGAACACGGAACCAAAACCACCTGCCCCAATCTTCTCTGAGAAAGTTTTAGTTGCGCGCCGCGGTTCAGCATATGTGAATGGAACAAGTTCGCTGCCACCATGGATGTTGTCCAATGTGCGACCGTATCTTTTGTTCTTCCTAGTCATCCATAGCACTAAGATGGGCACCAAGACTATCAAAGCAATGATGATTGCACCAATGGCACCTAAAATGACAGGTATCTTGTTTTTTCGAGTCTTGAACTCCTTTGCGGCGAGGCGAATGTGAAGAATCTCGCTGCTAGAACCAAAACCATCATCAGGAATATGCAGTGCAACTGTGCAAGAGCAGTTACTCAGACAAACCTGCTCGCAATCGCTTGTACCTGCCACATGCCCCACTATGCTGTGGGGATCATAGGTAATCCGGTGGCCGGCATGGCGTAGAACTTGTCAGTCAGACCAACCGTACCGCTGTTTCCAGTGCCAGCACAATTCAATGGAGTGTTCCTCCTGCACCCGGTCGTGCTTCGATCGTCGAGGTCCCAGTCCTCGGGAGAATCCACCAAGAATCCTTTGATGCAGCTGCAAGGCGGAGGCGCGTTGTCGGCGCAGACTGTAAAAGTCCCGCAGACGCCATGGACGTCGCACTGAGTGGTGGGGTGGATGTAGACCGTCGTCCAGTCCTGCGTGGCGTCGTTCCAGACCTGCATCCTCCTCTGCCCGGACACGTCCAGGAAGCTATACATGGCGATCGTTTCGTCGAGCAGGTCGTATGCGAAGGACACCTCCCGGGCGTCGTCGACGAGCGTGTAGACAAACAGGTGGCGGGCGGTCATCTCCGGCACCACGCTGAAGTACTGGCCGTTCCACTCCCCGCTGGACCAGTAGGGCACGGGAGTCCCACAGCATCTGGACGACGCCGGCGCGGCCAAGCTCCATGGTGTACACGCCCGGCGCCAGGTCGATCTGGTTTTTCCTTGAGACGAGGCGTCGGCTCCGGCCGGTGACCTTGTCCATCCCGATCGTCGCGCCGGGTAGAAGCGTGTCCGTCGGGTGGTCGAAGCTCTGCCAGTACAACACGTTGGACCTGTTGGCGGTGCTGCGCAGGACGAGGTTCCCGGTGTCCAGGAGAACACGGACGAGTGTCTTATTGGCTGTGACAACGTTGGCTTGGGTGGACCAGGAGATGCTGCCGGAGTCCAAGATGACGAGGTTGCCGTCGCTGGAGAACGTGAGCTCCGGCGAGGCGGCGCCTGCTGCAGGCATGCCTCCTCTGTTGGCCACCCACACCGTGGTCAGCTTGGGAACCCGGTTGAACCATATGCCTAGGTAGGACTTGGGGCTTGTTTGGTTTGTATTATCTGCGATCTGGAAGAAGCCGAGCGCGAACTTGCCGCTGCCGGAGACGAGCTTGTCGTCGCCGGCGAGCGACTGGCCTGGCGAGAGGGAGTGCGTCTCCTTGGATGCAGAGCTCGCTGGAGCGTGCAGGCTGCAGAGGAGGTGGAGCACGAGGACGAGGAGGGGGAGAGGCATGGCGAGGCGCCGAGGCGAATGGACGAGAGCTGTTAAGGTGATGACGGTCGTGGAATCCTCTGGGCTGGTTGGGAACTTGCCAACTTGGGATGCCGGAATCTGGGAGCTAGCTCTGCTCCGGTTGAATGGATGCTCACGAGACATCGTAGAATAGAGGTACCTCGGGTCATTATCGAAACGAGCATGATTGCAGTTGTTGACTTCACCCGTGAAAACGAGCCGGCAACTTGGTTACCCAGACACTTCGCGTGTACTCCCTCCGTCCACGAAAGAGTATGTCCCGGCGACAGTTCTTCAGCGACGAATGATCTCTAATTGTTCCCCGCGTTCCCAGAAGAAACTTAGCACTGCCTCAGAAAATGTAATAACGCAGCAACGTCGTAGAATCAAGCAGTTATCTTCCATGGAGCAGAACAGTTTTACAATGAACAAATCTGGGAGCTAGCTCTGCTCCGGTTGAACGGATGCTCACGAGACATCGTAGAATAGAGGTACCTCGGATCATTATCGAAACGGAGCGAAACCAGAAATGGACTGAACTTCTACCCAAGCAACTTTGTCATACTCCCTCCGATCCATAATATGTGTCACAGACGGTGACATTATGAATCGGAGGGTGTATTTTTTTTGGTAACTCCGCAGCCAAAGTTTGTTAAAAAAAATCAAGCTATACGAAAAATCTGAAAAAAAAGAAAATCCGGCATTTTCAGACAAATTCATCAGTGGGAATAGCTACTGTAACTTTCCTGCTCCCACCCCTGAGGCGGCGGCGCCGCGCCGCCCCCGGGGTGCCCCCTCCTCACCGCCCTTCAAGCCTCCCCTCACGCCCCTCCTCTCTGCCGCCGCCGCCATAGGTGTCGCTGGGCAAAGGCCGTGTGGCGCGGCGGCGGCGGTGGTCTCCTCGATCGTCGGATGGGCCGGGGTGGCGGCGATCTGCCCTTCCTCTCCAGCGAAGGCGGCGCCGATGGTGGCGATCTGGACAAGCGACGGCGGCGGCGGCGCTAGTAGACAGGGGCAGAGCGGGTGACAGGATGGATCTCGGCCCGCTGGGTCTAGATCGGACCTCGATCTCGCGCACCTCCGCTGCTACGTCGACGACGGTGTGGAGGCTATCCGGGGCCATTTTCGCATCGTCGAGGACGCCTCGAGCAGCTGCTCTGGGCATGGTGGTGGTGGTCTTGTCCTTCGCCGGACGTGGCCGGCCGGGTTCGCGGCTGGATCGGCGGATCCGTTCCGTCATTCAGTCCGGCTAGAGTTGACCGGCGGCGTGGGGGCCGTTGGTCTTGCGAATAAAGGCGGTGGTCCTTAGTTCCGAATCACGTCAAGATGAAGATCTGCTTGACGCCGGTACCTTGATCTGGCAAGAGTGTCGAGTTTCGGAAGGCTCCGCCGGTGATCTTTCATGGGCTAATTCCTAGAGATTGCTGGATCGGAGGGATTCGGTCGCGCCGGAGGGAGCGGCGTGAAGCTTTGCTTCTGTGCCATCATGGGCAAATCCATGATGTAGTCAGAGGCGGGGAATGTCATGAAAGCTGAGATTAAAGGACTAGCAAATGGTGATTGGAGGCTTTGCGGCGATGAGGACTTGGTTGGAGTTGCAGGAGGCGGAACAGCGGTTTGTTAGTGGGGGCAACATCACAGGTGAAGTTCAAAGTCCTACCTTTCAGGGTGAAAACCCAAGGTCTGGCCTTAATTGGTTGTGCCTGGCAATGGTCTTGCTGAAGACATTGTTTTGAGAGCGGGGACTATCTTCAGGGTGAAAACCCAAGGTCTTGCCTTAATTGGTTGTGTTTGGCACTGTTCTTCTTGAAGGCGCTGCTTTTGAAGAATTGGACATCAGGTGGTGTCTTGGTGGTGGTTGTACGGCTGCTGCAAAGACTGTAACCACTACAACATGACCCCCCCCCCCCCCCCTACAGCAACGCATGAATCCGTATCTAAGTGGCCATATAAGCGTTGCTAGCCCCTTTACCAACGGATGAGTATGCGTTGCCTTATGGGGCATTGCAAGGATGTTATGCAACGGATATAAATCCGTTGGTAACCAATTGGTTAAGCGTTGTAAAGTGGCCAACAGATATCAAGTAACCATTATATCCATTGGTACCTAACGTCCACGGATTGAATATTTTCTTTTAAAATAAATATAATTTTCTGGAGTAGGTGGCTTGATCGCTTGAAAGATGATTGCATTTTTTCCACAAAAGAGAATATGAACTTTATAAGATACGCAGGACAACACGCACAATGCATTGCATGAAGAAATCATTTTGATTACTGAAATCACCATCCCATACAAAACAATTACATTACGAGTACACAACTTACAATTTTTGGTTCAGAATAGAATATTCTAACTAATCATATATCCATTACATCTAATGTTCTGCCTTCTAATGTACAGATGTCCAAATATAGCAGCCGTTGCTGATCTTTTGAGCCTGCAAAAAGAAAGTTCAAGTTTCAAAATCGATGTGGCAAAAAACAATAGGAGGGGTATAGTGAATTCTACTATGTACTTGCTCTACTACTCACCGTGAGAAAATGTCAAAAGCCATATATATTTGAAGCTGGTGATACCTTCACCACACTAGTCTACATGTTTCTTTCCAAGATAAACTAAATACAGAACAAAATTTTAACAATATTAAGACCACGTTTATAGGAATTTCATGTTGTATGTACAATAAAGTAAAGTCGATTGAAGAAAAGGAAAATTCATACTGTGCATCTTGATCAATGATCCTTTAAATTCGCATCTGCATTGCTTGGAATATCTTGAACGCCTCAGTAGCACGCCAAAGCTAAAAAAACATGCTAGATAATTTGTTTTATCCAATAAATTTGAAACAACTCATAGCAACTACATGTCAAGTGATTACCACACCAACTTGCAGGTAATCAGCAGGAAATTCAGGTCATGGATTTCTATCAACATGCCAAATAATTTGTTTCTCCATCCAAGTAACTGCACCTGCAGCACTTAAATTAACTTAATTCCAGTAGTTTGTACCCAGGTACAGATCAAAGACCGGAGAATTATTCAGATCGTGGATTTCTATCAAGATGGAAATAAAGACACTGGTGAGTAGTGATAGCAACAATGGCATACAAATATCTTTTTATTGTGGAGAGTAGTTTCTGGGCAGAGTAATACCCACGGATCCACTCGTAATGGCCACATACTAGATATTACATATCTGCAAGACAAAATAATTAAATTGGAACATTGCAATCAAACGGAAGTAGGGACCATAATATTAACCCAAAACGAAAGCCAGAAGGTACAGACTAGGGCAACAGAGACAGCAGTAAGAAAATAAAAACAATGGGCAACGTACGTACCTACATAATCAGGCTGGCCATGGACTGACGGTTCCACTCATTGTCGCATGGTTAATGTGCTAAGATGTCTACTCCCAACAAACACAAGTGTTAGTTATGCTACCGATCCATGGGCATATACATATATCAAGTACATACATACACATGAGAGAGATCGACGGAGAGGCTCCGAGCGCCTGTGTTCACACCTTGAGGAGAGGCAGTACGGCCGCCGCGGCAGAAGGGGATCAGATAAGGTACCCCAGCAGCCGGCAGGGACGGTGCTCCCGGGACTTCATGCTGCAGTCGGCGGCCGCCGGTGTTCACCGGCGAGGTAGGCATCGGTGCATCTCCAATGGCTGAGAGGTACCCTGGAGAATCTGAGGAGGCGGCTAGGTTTGGGGAGGCGAGGAGTGGGAGGGTGCGAGCGTGCGTTCGTGGCCGATGGAGTTAGAGAACTTATGGGAATCGTGCTTAGTGGGCTGGGCCAATTTTCTTTTTATTTTTCATACTTTGCAATATGTATAAGGGACAACGGATGTGGCCTACAACACATGCAATCGTATCTATGATAAAATTCTACAACAAATATATGAATCGTTGCCAAGTATCTATTGCTATATGGGGGTTCTTCTTGTAGTGAACTCTGTAGCGGGACTTTTCTTTTTATTTCGTCTTCTTATTGCCTTTCGGCTGTGTGCATCCGTAATAGCTTTGGTTATTGCGTTGTTACAGAGTCTGGGTGTAATTTGTATCTCCGCGATATTAATATACATTCTTTATCTAAAAAAAGCTACTGTAACTTTCCTAGATTTACTGAAAAATCAATTTTGAATTGAATTTAACTGATTTTTTGTCAAATTTACAAAAACTGTGCAAACTTCAAACATCTAGGCAAAATGAGCTCAAAATATCCCAGTTTACTCACTACTCGTACTTTGAATCTTGAGTTTTTTTGGATTGTCTTTAATTTAACAAAACTGGTCAAAATTTACGGAAACGAGAACAAATTAGCTTACACTTTCCATCACTAAATTACCTGATTGTTTGGACCTTTTAGAAAGTCTGATTTTTAAAAAATATTTTTGGTCAATTTGAAAATATAGAAACTTCCGGGTTTGGTTCAAGTCCGGTCCAGGTCTGGTCTGTGTGGAAAAAACAGAGACAACCGCCTCCTCTACCACATGGCACCTGACTAAGTGTGCTCAGATTGTCGGAAACAATGTCAAACTGAATAAAAAATGAGATTGGTTCTCTGAAGCAACTTACCCCAAAAGTGGTGATTTTTTATGAAATTTTCGTCGATTATGGTTTTGTGAAACCCTAGCCTCAGAAGTTATGGTTTTGTAATATTTGCTCATAACTTTTTGTATTGCTGAGAACTCCCTGCAAATGTTGCACTGAATTCTCAAGGTTTTTGTTTCTTCCATACCTATCTTCTATAGCATCGCAATACTATTGTGAACATAGCGCACAAACTCCCTGAATTAGCACTGTGCCATATAGTGGAACAAGGAGATGCAAAGGCATCATTTTATGAAAACTACTAAAATAAAGAAAACCAATTTTTGCGCAATCTATATAAGGAAAAAGCAAGGTTCCCATAGAAATGCATGATGAGATACGGCTGCACGCCTGGTACTGACTGCTAGGAGTACTAGCTTACTTTCTTCAGTACTATAGATGTTTGTTTCACATGTACACCATGCCACAGCCTCATTATTACCGTGGATTACAGAAGTAGGGAGGATGCTGGGTGTGAGATCGTTGTAATCGCCTCAAGTAGCCTTGGTACCGGGGGCACTTCAAGGTCAAGTAGACCCTCTAGAATATGAACAACTTCGCCCATTGTCGGTCGATCAAACTCGTCATCCTGAATGCACCAACAAGCAACCTTGCATAGTCGTTCAGCCTCCTCTAGATTTACATCACCGGATAATTTTTCATCCACCAAGCTTGCCACGTCTCCCTTGAGAAGCATATGCGCCGCACGCACAGGGAAGAAAACTGTAGGATCACCGCCTGCCGTGTCTTGTTCAAGTGCGTTCTGTCTTCCTGATATAATTTCCATTAACACCATCCCATAGCTATAAACATCGACTTTTGCTGTGATAGCAACCCCGCTTATCCATTCGGGTGAAAGGTATCCTGCAGTTCCTCTTGCTGTGGTCAGAACCCGGCTAAAATCCCTCCCCATTAACTTGGCCATACCAAAGTCAGCAATTTTAGCAACAAATGATGCATCCAGAAGGATATTTTGTGGCTTGATGTCACAGTGTATGATCAAGTCTTGGCACCTCTCATGCAGGTAGGCCAGTCCTCTAGCAACTTCCATAGCTATTTTATACCTAGTACTCCAGTTTAAAACTGTGTTGTTGCGCTGAAATAGATGGATGTCAAGAGAACGATATGGCATGTGCACATATGCAAGCAACCTCCGTTCACCCTCGCAACAGAAACCAATCAGTCTAACTAAATTTATATGGTGTATAACTCCAATTGAAGCCACCTCAGCCGTGAATTGTTTTTCTCCTTGACAAGCACCATCAAGCCTTTTCACTGCTATTGTAGCAGTGTCAGTTAGATATCCCTTGAACACAGAATCAAATCCACTTGCACCAAGCTTCTCCGAGAAGTTTCTTGTTGCCCGCTGTAAGTCATTGAATCGGAATGCAATAATACCACCACCATCTTGGAGATTTTTCAGTATGCCACCAGACCGCCCCCTATTGTTTCTCCAAATCATCAGTAGGATAACTAGCAATATAAGTGCCAGTAAACCCAATGCAGTGAGAATGGTAATTGCGGCAGCCCTGATTGTCACTCTTTTGTCAGATTTCCGAGTTTGCATCTCATTTGCAGCAAGGCGAAGATAAAGAACTGCACCATTTGTGTCCATAGTGTCAGTATGCTGCTGTTTTACATTGAGGAGTTCCTCATGCCAAATAGAGCATTTACCATCGATGCAAGAATATGCAGTGCAAGAGCAATACCTCAGGCAAACGAGTTGTTAGCATAAAACCACCACTCTACAAATTCAATTGCGAAAAACCACCACTTTTGGTCCCAATCTCAGAAAACCACCACATTTTGGTGTAGCCGTTGCGAAATGCACTGATTCTTCGCTGAATGTGAATTGACACCGAATCAGACAGGTGAGACCCACCTGTCGGGGCTGACGTGACATGTGATAACCCGAATTTTCGAGTTATCATTTATTTAAGTAAATTAAGTTTAGCTTGTAATTAACTGATTTTGCTAACTCTAGCCAGATTTTAAATCTGCGCATGAGAAATAAATAAATAAAGTTGATTGGCCTCACTTACTTGTGTGTGCATCGATGGCAACCGATCGTACCAGTGTGTAGTACAAGGCAAGCTAGCTTAATCATGAAGGAGCTACCTGACCGCATGCAAGTGGATTAGTCAGCATTTGCCTTGTCCTACGTGTACCTGTGCGTGGCAGTCAACCTGTGGCTGAGTGACACGTTGATGGGAGACCTCTGACTAAGCTGGAGGGCCAGCAGCTGGACGTTTCGTCCGCCGTTCGAAAGGTCACAGCAACTCAGATATTTTGGCCAGCGATTCCTTAGCTTCGTCGAAGAGTCAAACGGCGGGCGGCGACCTGAAGATATTTTAGCTAGCTATTGCACCGGTGATCCTATTTATAGGAGTGCTCCTAGTTGCTGCTGCCTGTGCCGGTCCACGGACCACAGCGAGAGTAAAGAAGCCAGAGAGAGGTTACGCCAGTGATAAAAGAGAGAGTAGAGAGCTAGCGACGGCGGCGAGAGAAAGCCAGCGAGTTCTGGCATGCGATCGCGAGGAGCTACGTGCATGTCTCAGGAGATGCAGACCGTGATGCCGAGATGCCGAGGAAGCTGCCGACTCGAAGCTACAGAGGAGACGAGGTGCTGTTCATCCGGCGTAGGCGCATAGGTGGATCGATCTCATTATTGTGGCACGGTTTATACCCGTGATTAAGGCAAGTGGATGCTTTGCTAATCTCCTGATTCGTACTAGTAGTAGTTTTACTACTCTAGTTTCTATCTTGTTATCTTGTTGATTGAAGTTCCATTGTGGTGCTTGTGCCGTTGCCGTTACGTGCACTATATTTTCCTGTTAAGCTCATTGCTGATCAGGACATCGTTTTATTATCCTATTCGATCTTTATGCTACCTGAGAGATATTGAGATCTCTCATTCTTGATTGAATCGGCATGAATTGTGAGGCTCCTGCGGAGGCACGAGCACATGTTATTAGCTGACCTCACGCGGAGGCGTGATTCCTAATATTTTGGCTTGATCTCTTATTGTCTCCACAAGATAAATCCTATATGTGTATTGGTGTCACGACGGCAAACGTATTGTACCGGTCGTAGTTCTGGTATGGGACAGTCTGAGTTCTCCGTGAGGGGCGGCCCTTGTTCGGGAAAGTGTCGGTGATGGATCCGTAGGAGCGACCGACATGAGTAGGTCAAGGTGTCCGATGTCTGAGCGGGCAAAAGAGCTCTGCTCGATTGGTGCCCAGTGTGGTGCTGGTCGAGGTTGTTGACGTCGGAGTACCCCTCTTAAGAGTCTAAAAGCGTGGATATTCACCCCTGTGAGTCCCGGGTAGGGAACCTTGCTGTCATGTGTGATACCGATACATGATCATTCACCATCCTTAACTCTTTAATCCTCGGTGGATGATTTGCTCTTCTAAATCAAGTTTCGGTGATGCTTTATTTATCTTGTTAATTGATATCTGACTAAAATACAGTAAGGCCGTTAATACTGTATTCAATACTCTGATCTTTATTGTTTAGTAAAGTATTTACTTGCTGAGTATGACTTTTGTTGTACTCACCCTTGCTATCCTTTGTTTTTAGTTGCAGTATCAGAGTTCGCAGCGGAAGCCGTCCTCCGAGGAGTAGGCTGGACCAGTTGGGTGGGAAGACGCTAGAGAACATTTTATTCTGTAAATGTAATAATCTTGTAAAATGTGTTTAAAGGAGCTGCTTGAGATCCACTGTGCTGGTTTATGCCTGCTTCTCTATGCCTTGCACGTGTATAGACTTTCGGTTCTATAGGCGCGCGGCGGCTGTCATTCTACCGGGCCGGGTCTCGGGGCGTGACATGACAGGAATTGGGTGAGCTTGACTGGGACCCATTTGACAGCGGAATAAAATAATTCATACATCGAATTTTATATAAGAAAAGTATAAAAATAAACTGGCCGTGCTGGTCTACCCCGCCGTCCCATACCCTCTCCTCAACGCCGACGAGCTCGAGCGCACCGGCGCGGCGACCAAACGGCTGGTCCAGTGCTTCCTCTCCATGCCTGGCTGTCCCGGCGCAGGCCTTGAAACGGACCTGAGCCGAACTGAGATCCTCTTGGCGGAGACGCGGCGAGCAGGGGCCTCGGCGACGGTGACCCGTGCGGCGCGAGCGACGTCGCCGGCAGCAGCCAAGCGGAGGCGTACACCAGCTCCCCGTCCTCGCGCCCCCGTCATGGCCGCCCTATCTTGCCTCGTCCTCACGCGCCGGCGCCCATGGCCACTCTCCGTCCTCGCCGCCCGCTGCCCCGCTGGCACGCCCGCAACCGCCTCGCCCGCGCGCCCGTGCCGCCCCGCTCGCGCATCTCGCTCGAGGGGAACGGACCCGCGCCTCGCTCGCTCGCGCCTGCGCCGCCGCCCCGTTTGCGCGTCGCCGCCTTCCCCGGCGTCCCCGCTCGCGCGCCCGCCCCCGCGCCCGACGCCGCCTCGCTCGCGTGCAGCGCCGCCGCCCTGCCGTCCCAATCGCGGCCAACGTCGGCGCCTCGCTGGCGCGCCTGCCCTGCCGCCTCCTCTCGCACCTCGTCACCTCCGCTCCGGCAGCGGCTAGACGGCCTGCGCCGGAGCTGCATTTAATCTTTGTTTTTTTCAATTTTTTTGATATATTGATTATATGCTGACAAGTGGGTGCCAGATCCAACCCAGCAAATTTGACCAAATTCTTGACACATCAGCTCTGACGGGTGGATCCTACCTGTCAATTTGCCCGTCAATTCGCTATCAAACATGAATCAGTGCATTTCGCAACGGCTGCACCAAAATGTGGTGATTTTCTGAGACTGGAACCAAAAGTGGTGGTTTTTCGCAATTGAATTTATAGAGTGGTGGTTTTATGCTAACAACTCCAGGCAAACATCTGCACATTCTCTAGCACTAGTAGCAGCACCTATGTTGTGGGCAACATGAGGCAGTTCAACATTATACATGGAGTAGAATTCATCCGTCATTCCTGCAGTACTCTTATTGTTGTTACAATTTAAAGGAGTATTTCTCACACATCCACCGATTCTGTCATTTAGCTCCCAATCCTCTTGTGATCTTATGGAGAAGCCCTTCGTACAGCTACAATATGGAGCTGGGTTGTCGCTGCACACGGTAAATGGTCCACACAGCGCGTAGACATCGCACTGAGCTTTGGGGTTTGAGTAGGAACCTAGCCAACCCTGTGAGACCTCATCCCATATTAATGTCTTCATTTGACCAGAGATGTCGAGCCGATGATGCATGATCATTGTGTCATTCAGTAAGCTGAATGTGAAGTATTCTTTATGTTCGTTGTTGACAAACTTGAAGTCGATCAAGTTGTGGCTTACCATCTCTGGTATCGAGCTAAAGTACTGTCCATTCCATTCACCGCTAGACCAGTACGTTATGGATGAGTTGAAAAGTGTAAGTATCAACCTTTAGGCTCTAACTCATAACAGTAACGGCCATTAGCTGGGTCAATCGAATTCTTTCTTGAAACAAGATGGCGGGTCAAACCACTGTCCTTGTCTCGGCCAATCTGTGCACCGGGGAGGAAAGTGTTTGTTGGGTGGTCAAAACTTTGCCATAAAATGTTAGATGGGCTTGAGATATTTTGTAAGACAAGGTTTCCATTGTTCATGAGTATGGCAATGGTGGTGTTGGTTCTGATACTAACTTGGCTAGACCATATCATGGAATTGTTAGCCTCAAGTAAGACGACAATATTCCCATCCTGGGAGATTGTGAAACTAACTAAGGCAGGTTCTTTGATTGGATCATCACGGTTTGCAACCCATACCGGAGTTATCATGGGCACTTTATTGAACCAAATGCCAAGGTACCAGTTCAAGGTGTTGTGGGACTTACTGCATGTTTCGAAGAAGCCAAGCACGAACTTGCCATTCAAGGATGTAAGCTTGTCACCGTAAACAAAGTTCTTGGCCAGTTGAAATGGAGTTGATGGCAGCAGAGGATGCAGGACTGTGTAGGTTGAACATATGTCCAAGAAGTAATAGGAGAAGAAGCATATTGAAGTTCAGAAGAAGGGGGAACCAACCTGCCACTGATAAGAAGTATAGAATGGGCTGTGCTGCCTTACTATTAGGAAACGGAGAAAACATAGTACATCACCGGACAAGATTTAGACATGGTGGAGACTGGAGAACACGACAGGTTCCCTCACCGCTGGGGCACGGCTGAAATGGTAACCACAAAACTGGTGAGTGAAACATCCTGACACCAACATAAGATCTTTGGTGATCACAACAACCATAAAGTGGTCAGGTTCTACCAGCATCAAGGAAACAGAGACACCTGAACAACAACTGCTAACTGCTAACTAGCAAATGCTTTTTCAGCTGTCCATAAAATTTGTTTTTTCTTGGTCTAGAGACTGCCACCGGTCTTTGAACCCTTGGGGTCTGTAATAAGTTCTCCAATTCGCAGTCACCATCAAATTACCGTTTGCATTCGCCTTCACAGAATTGCATCGTCAATAAAGCTGCAGATTCGTGATGCAAACTACCTTGCACTAAAATGCATCGACCTCTCTTGGCTGGCAGCATGTATATTTCTTTACTCAACTTCTGATACAGTAACATAATTGTGCTGATCCGAACGCATCTTAACAGAACAATTCAAACAAAAAAAAGAACGGATCATGTATGCTCCATAAACCTAATCTCGCATTCAATCCTCGGGGAAATAAATCAACCTGAAACTAGTAAAATACAATAGGTGGGCTATGTTGATTCTGAAGTCCACGCAGAGGGCATTCGAAGAAATTTCGCTAGCAGATAATCTATTTACAAGAACCCTAGGTTTTTGAGACTATATGGGCACGCCTCTTCCAGAAATTTAGGCCTTAGGTACAAACTAGTTATTTATTAAAAAAAATACAGATTCGGCTTGAAAATTCCTCACCGGGCGATAGGCTGTGACCTGTGCTGTGCCACAACGAACGAGTTCAGTCCGCCGCCATCTCACCATGCTGAGCACTGGCCAAACGGAGCAGGCAGACCTGCGAATCAAAGCAATTGCAAATCCGGCTGAAATGCTCGATGTTTGTTGTTTCGGGGGCGGATGCGTGGGTCTCCAAAGGGCCTGGACCTGCTAATTAGGCCGTCGCGGCAAGAAAGAGGCCCAAAACAAGGCCGAGAACTAGATTCTACAGCATTTGGCGATTGACCTCCAAATTGCAATCATTCCTCAAAAAAATAGTACCAACTTCCACATCGACGGTCACAATTCGAAACAAAATTAGCATCTGCATATTCAGCACGACAACGAAATACGAAATAGTATTTCAAGAAACTGCCAGCACATCGCATGACTGCCAATGTCTGAAGAAAAATGAGACGATCTCACAGAAATACAGAAATGGGGATAATCATCATAGAAGAAGAACGACATTCACATAGGAGTGGAGCACTGATAGCATTCCATTGAAACAATTTCAGGAGATAAACCATAAATACAGAAAGCGAAGCATCGGGCTGAGGAGCCACCACATCCAGGTTCTACTATTCCCTACACACACCGAGACACATCAGATTAGAGAGCTGGTCAATCAGGCCCTCTCACCCCTGATGCGGCGCGCGACCTGGATGTCCTTGGGCATGATGGTGACCCTCTTGGCGTGGATGGCGCAGAGGTTGGTGTCCTCGAAGAGGCCCACCAGGTACGCCTCGGCGGCCTCCTGCAGCGCGGACACGGCGGAGGACTGGAACCGGAGGTCGGTCTTGAAGTCCTGGGCGATCTCCCGCACCAGGCGCTGGAAGGGCAGCTTCCGGATCAGCAGCTCTGTGCTCTTCTGGTACTTGCGGATTTCGCGCAGCGCCACGGTGCCCGGGCGGAACCTGTGCGGCTTCTTCACGCCGCCTTCGTCGCCAGCTGCTTCCACGGCGCCTTGCCGCCGGTGGACTTGCGCGCCGTCTGCTTGGTGCGGGCCATGGGAGGTCGAGGAAGGAGCGGGAGGATTTTTGGAGGATGACTGGATGAGAGATTGGATTGGCGCTGTGGAGTTGCTGTGTGAGGTTTGGATTTGGGGATGGAGTATTTTTTTTTTCGAGCAATGGGGATGGAGTATTTGTAGCGGCTGGGAAGGCGGGAACGCGAAATATTTCGGGCGGTGAGGGCGGGTTGGAGTTGCCGCGTCGAGGAGATTTGGAGCGTAGATGTAATCGGACGGCCGGAGGACGACTCTACGACAGGCGATCCGCGAGAGCATCGATGAGGTGATTCTACTGGCTGTGATGGTGTCCGGGAGGATCGATGGTCGCACTACTGGAGGATGCTGGATCTTCCTCTCTTGTTTTTGCGAGCGACCCACTGGACAACCCAATGGCGTGCTGCGGCCCATTGGCTATGGCCCTCGTGGCGTGTATGCCTCGTTCTGGAGCACTTCATCACCCAAAAAAACAAAAACTAAGGTGCCATTTCTTTGTGTATAAAAAATGGAGGGTTTAGTCATCTTTACATGAAAAAATACCACTTCTACGAGGAGATCGATGGATGATGACTTGGTGAGTAGAAAGTCGGATACATTGCCATGATACACGCTCTATAATTTTTGTAGTGGTTTAGTTCAAATCGAATTAAAACTACGACAAGAATTATGCAACGGAGGTAGTACCGTATAAACCTTCCACTTACCTGCTGAGCTTATATTTTGTACTCCCTCCGCTCCGATTTATAAGACGTTTAAGATTTTATAGGCAAACTTTCGTCACGTTACCAATTTCTTGTAGTTTCCAAAAATACCCTTCCGTTCTCGCCCCACCTTTTCTCGTTTCCCTCCACTCTCTCGTTTCCCTCCACTCTCTCATTCCCACCTCGATGGCCACGCCTTCGCGGCCAACCCGCTCCACGGGCTCACCGGCTCGCCCTCCGCCGCCGCTGCCTCGAAGCCTTCCGCTCCCTCCTCGACGGCGTCGCCGCCGCCCACAACCACCACTCCAAGGTCCTCCCGTTCCGCCGCGGTCGCCCCCACACGCGCTCCCCGGACCCTCCTGCTCCCTCGCCCTCCTCCTCCTCCTCCTCCTCCTCCTCCTCCTCCTACACCGCGCCTCTGCCGACCTGGCTCCTCGCGTGGCTCCCGCCCTCGCGCGTCCCCGGCGTTCCCAAGATTCGAGGACATATTTTTCTGTCCAAGGCGGCGGATCTGTGAGCCGCGGTGCTGGATCCTTTGACGCCAGAGGAGAAGAATCTGACCTCCACGAGGATGCCGCCGCCTACGCCTGTGATCTTGTTGTTTCAGAAGATTGAAGGCATTTTCCATGAGGAGCTTGGGAGCGGAGGAGCACATCGAGGTGCTGGGGGTAGAGGGGACGGAGGAGCACGGCCAGGTGGTGCGGGGGTGGAGGAGGCGGAGGAGCAAGAACGACCAGATCTTGGGCGGAGGAGCAAGCACGGCCAGCCGGACGCCCGGACAGGTGCTGGGGACAGGTGCCTCGGGCGGAGGCAGCGACTAAGGAGATTGATTCTTGTCGTTTAGCGAAGGCTAGATTAGGAAGTTTACTCGTTTTTGGCCTTGTCGGAAAATTTCCAGAACGTCTTATAAATCAAAACGGAGGGAGTACATGAACTGAAACCCTTCGATCTTGATTTTAACTACCACGATGTTTACGTTCCATGAGGAAAATGCAGCACGGAACATGATTGGCTTCCTGAATGTGGTTTCAACTTATAGAAATTTCATCGCTTGGAGGGCGCCATGGAGAAGTATTTTCATCTCTACTACTGCCACTGTTCATTAATCACAGCCGTCTTGATCGCTCGTCGTACTATGTCGTCCACCAAAGCAAGGCCCCAATAGCACCTGAAGAGCCGCCCGATGGCTCTCTCCCGTTTTCGCACGCGCGAGGCCGCGTCAAATAGAAAGCCACAGATAAGCGCTGCTGCTCAGCGAGCATTAAACTGATCGCCACTCGTTACATGATACTCCAAACTAATCTATCAAATAGGAATCATTGTAGCTTTGAATCATTTGTCTCTATTGGCCAGATCCGCTTTAAACTTGCCACTTGTGGACTAGGTTATCTCTCTGTATGTGCTGATCAACCGCGCCAATCATAGGTGCATCAGGCGCTCTCTGTACAATATGATAGAGATATCTTTGCGGTTGTGGTGGAAGGACCTGTTAGAATAATTGCGCACCTTAGTGATTCGTTCAATCCACAAGATAGTGATTAGCTTGCATGGAACACATTTATAAAAGAGCTACGAGTAGCAACCATGGGTCCATCAGTCGCATCAAGGTTCATGCAGCTTTTCATGGGTTTTGGGTGAAGTTAGATTTTTTTTTCTTCTGTTGTTCTGCTAGCTCTCGGTTGACCAAGAACTAAGTGAGAGCTCAGTTGACTCCAGAGCCGTTAGATTTGCATTATGATCCGTGCATCCTTTGAGTTGCAAGCATGGAAAAAAATAGCACGCTATTTCCCCGTTAATAGCACGATATAGCATATTTGGAGAGGCTACGCTATATTTGGCCTAAAGTTACCGCTATGCCGCTATTTGTGTTTTATACGTGTCAAACCACACTAAATGTGGTAATGTTATAGCTACTCTAACAAAATACCTAAAAATAATGTTAGGTGATAATGATGGCAGACAATCTGGTGGTTCTTCTAATTATTCTGAAGACCGTGTTAATTATTCTGATTAAAGTTTAAAACCTTTTATCTTTTAGTTTATTACTTTTTCGTGGTTTAAGCCTCATATTTGTATTTGTGCCATGGATTTAGCCTTGCTATTTGAATATACTTACCTAGTTATGCATGTAATGCTTTATGACAAATTTTTATAGCTAAAATCCTTAATATTTAGGCTATTTCTTACATTTTTTCATCACGCTATTTTACATGTAACTTCGCTATATCACGCTATATCTTGTATAGCTTTTCGAGGAGGGCCACACTATTTTTGATAGCACGCTATTTTTTTCCTTGGTTGCAAGTGACTTGCAACTAAAAAAATGTTCTCTAGTCGTTGGATTTGCGTCATGGTTCGTGTTGGTTTTGAGTTGCATATGGGTTACAACTAACAAACAATTAAGCTAATTTCACATCGATCGAAAATTACTATTTCCCATTTTTCTATGTTATCTAAACTTTTGAGAAATCATAGCACCAACCCGTCCACTCCTTAGATCCGCCTCAGGCCCATCTCCTACGGATCATTCATCGACACGATGGCATAGATGAATCGGTTTGTACGATGGCTATGGAAGGATTTTGCGGGAGTCTCTGACTCCCTCCGACTCAATCAATATCAAGAACGTGACGTGAGCATGGGGGTTTGGCCGAATACTAAAGTAGACCCCACACCACCAACAGCGGTACATGTGTAGTAGGTGAGGGACGGCGCGGCTAGGCTCAACTCAACCATGTTCCTCTGTGCAGAAGAGGAGCTCGAGGCGAAAGCTCCACACAGATGCGGCAACATCGACAGCAGTCTTTCCTCACTCTGGAAGCACCGCTTAGACTCGGTTTCCTCCGCTGCAAGAGTGATTTTGGTTCAATACATTGAAAGCGTATTTTTTTCTTTTCAAATTTTTGTTCGAAAAACAGTTTCGCCCGAAAACAAAATTCTTCATCACAGGAAATGATATTTTTGTATAGCAATATACCTCTGTATTGAACGATATAACAGAGGAAAAAAGATCCAACTTTCAAATACAAGGACGCATAATCTTTTTGTTTCGAAGCATGACATGCTTAGTGTTGGAAGAACTAGCAAGAACTAATACACTATCAACGTTGGCTCCAACACTTCAACTACTCTGTTTCATTCTTGTAATCAATAACAAATCATCAAAGCATGCAAATCCTCAGAAAGAAGAATGGTAGTAAACGATTTGGTTTTGTTGAGAATTTGTAGTAAACGATTAGTACATTCTTCATAATACCATTTACAACAATCTCATAATCATTGTGAAACTGAAGTGTCTGGTCCAACGGAACCGCATAATTAAGCTCTAGAAAGATCTCACCTTTCCGTTCAGTGGGCATCCAGGCGGTTTTCGTTTTCAGTGAGCACAATCCAATGTTCTTGCGAGGCACAGCCAAGTGCGCGCGGATTCTCACTGAAAGGCGTCAACCTGCGTTAGAGGAACAGAAGAAAAAGCAGGTATGCAGTAGCATTTCGACACATAACGTGAGGTTTAGCATTTCACAACTACCTGAGTGTGGACCCAGCTGTCAATTCTGGGGGCATAAACCTGATCGCTAAGGCTTAGCCACCAAGCAGATTACAAGACCTGATCTCTTGGTAATGGCTGGAGAATATGCTGCCCCCACTGACTGAAACTTGAACCTTAGCAACTACTTGAAAGTTTGATCTCCAATTACAATCCTGATGGTGCAGCACTGCCATATGATTAGACCTGCAATCTTTTCTTTTTTTTCCTTTCCAAAGTGGTCTTCAAATGTGACCCGCAAAAACCCTTTTGCTACCGAAAAGGATCCTTCTGATTCTCAAAGAATGGGGGGTTGAGTTAGAGCTGGTCGACCTTTTAACCGTTGATTTTGCTTCGTGATTCGTGCAATTGCAGATGATTTTTTTTTTTTTTTGCAGTTGCATATGCAATTGGGTGACCGAGAATTAACTTAATTGTCGGTTAACCCAGAATTAGCCGCGTCCCTGCAAAAACCCATCGCACCTATATCCCAGGACACAATTTCCAGCAATAATCAGTAAGTACCAACACATGAACTAAAACACCCGAGGAAATGTACAACTTCTTCCACTATAGACTACACAATGTACAGGAGTAACAGGACTACAGGCCAGTTTGGCAGTTACAGCTAGTGAACACAACCTTCTATTGTTCTATACCCCACCCTTCTATCCTCCATCCATGTATCAACTGGAAGAAACTGACGACTCTAAAAATCATACGTAGTGATTAAACCTTCAGGCCTGAGTGGCACAAGGACTGTGTGGACCCGTGCTGGGTCGGCCTGGCTCGCCTCGGAGCAGCCAGACGTCTTCTGTGGCTCCCCGAACAAGCACTGCCGGCATGTTGGGCACGTCGACCTTGCCAGGAGCCACCGATCAATGCATCTGACATGGAAGCCATGGTTGCACCTGGGCAGGACCTTTACATGCTCTCCGGCCTCAAAGTCCGAGAGGCAAATCGCGCACATCGGGCAGGCAGTATTGAGCTTCAATCCAGAGGAGTAGACCAGGATCGGCATGGCTCGGAGGGCCTTCCTCCTCAGCCCACCCTTAGCCAGTCGTGTGACTGGGTTTGGCTCGGCATCTACGACCATCCGGCTCGAGCACCGCAGCGCGCACCGAACTATCGAGTTAATCCCAAGT
This sequence comes from Poa pratensis, assembly GCA_947311845.1. NCBI lineage: Eukaryota > Viridiplantae > Streptophyta > Magnoliopsida > Poales > Poaceae > Poa > Poa pratensis. The sequence goes on along the minus strand of CAMZMU010000128.1, from coordinate 70,214,003 downwards.
ACGCAAATCAATGCACAGAGAAGAACAGCTAGGATCATGACGACGTTTGCATCGAAGCTGCTTCCAGTGGCCGTGGTTCCAGCCACCGGCTGGCTTGGACCAGACGGTTGGCCAGGCAATGGAGTGTGAAGCAGTGTCCTTCTTGAATACATGTTCACAGTTGGTATCTGGCTAAATCTTTCTTCAGAATCCTGCAACCTGCAAATACGTGATCAATCCAATTTTGTAGGTTTGTATTGCTATGTGATTTGCCTCAGGTAGAATCATAAGCTGGGGCTATGTTGAAGTATTTATAGAGCTGCAACAATATGGCATAGATTATTTTATTCGGTACGGCAGGCTGACCCTTTTGGTCCTTACCAGCCAATAGAGACAAATGCTGTGCACAACTGGAAGTTTCTTTGCTTGTTGCAAGTGGGCTGCACTTCAGTGCGTTTTCTGGGAATCACTGGGCCATACGGACCACCATCTCTTGTCTGCCTAATAATGCTACAAAGAAGTACATATGCAAGCAAGGACATTGGAATTTTATAAAATGAAATGAGAGTATGTCTGCTTCGGGAACAAGCAAAGAGATTTGAAAAGAAAAGAAAAATATAGAGTTTATTTGCGTAGTTGCATCCTTTTAAAACCAGCTCTAAGGAGTAAGGACATCAAAGGTACTTCACCAAATACAGAGTTATTTGAACAGGAAAAAAATACAGAGTTATTTGCGTGGTTTTGAACATTCTGACTGGAAGGTGCTCTATCTATTTGACCTTTATGGCTGGGTTAATGACGTTGCTAGACCTGAGTCAAACAATGATCCATGTAAAACACACAGTAGGAACTAGGGACTACTTACTCAATTTTCCGTGACTTTTGAGAAGTCCCTCTAGATCACACAGTTAGGAGTTAGGACTATACCAGTGCGAGAACAACAGGAAGCGTGTCAAGACGTAAATTTACTGCCGTTCCTTGCAAGTTCATGAAACAACAGTCCTAACTGCAGGACAAGTATATGTTGGATAAGTTAGTCAATGTAATTAACCCTATGGATCGTGAGACTGCACTATTTTGGCATGAACAGATCCAAGGAGAACCGATTGCAACTTGCTATAAATTATATAGCTGCAGGGACGATAAGGACTTCACCAAATATTAAGAAGGAAAGAAAAAAAGAGAATCGTCGTTCATTTTTATTTGTTACCTCATTTTGACCACACGCCCCTCCACTTTGAGTGCACCAGAATCAGCCAGCTAGCGAACTGGAGGGTGATTTGTGACATAAGAGCTACTTGAGCCATCAACAGAAATCCTAGTGGGTAAAGCACCTGATAAATGAGTGATTAGTCAACAACAAAGCAATGTTGGCACAAAAAATGCAAAGTTAAATATGTTGTTTTATGAAGCAGTGTACAACTCGTGAGTCGTGAGTGCTGCTTCCTCCATAAAGCTGTATGTTTCTTTCACACGTTGCTGACAGTTACAAGCTGAATGGTAATATTTTCTCTGTTATATAATTCAGCCACATACAGTATCTTTTTATATAATTGTAGTATGAAAAGAACTAATTTAGTAATACTACTAGACATACTTCAGAGTTCCTGCTTGTGATGATTACCAATGAAGGCATGAAGAAGGATGTATCATGAATATGGATTCGTTGGTAAGAACTAAAACAATTATCCATCTCAAATACATAGTAATCACGTGACTAAAGGACTTACGTCCCTTTAGAATATCCCATAGGATTACAAAAAATCCGATGTTTGATTGTGGTAATTGGGTCAGGCAATTCAGATGAGATAATGTGAACATATTTAGGGAAATGGCATCTAACAAAAATAGATCAGGCAACAGCATTAACAAAGACATCATGCAGGTCAGCAGGATTACCTCAGTACCAACAGGACGGTGTTTTTAGTTTCTAATTATGCATATCTGCAAAGAGCAAAGGTCTCCTGTGAGACTTGTAAAATGTCAACAACACAGAACACACACACAAATGGTTCCAAGCTTTTGATTTCTAATATACGCAGAAATTGCGTGCCACAAGCTCTAACCAATGCACTAACACCTTCAGTGACGATGTTGTAGACATCTACGTGTAAATCATGTGATCTTTCCAAGCTGTCCCTAATTTAACCATATCTTATGTCACTTAGTGCCTTTTAGTCTTAGTCTATGTAACCAGTCAAGTTACAAGAAGAGCACAATGCCTCAAATCTATAGGTTACTCAGCAGGAGAAATAGCCTCCATCCAGGTACAGCAAAAAGAACAAAAGGTAACCCAGGATAAGAAAGGAAATTTAAATAAAAGTAAGAAATAATGATGAATGGTAGTACATCAAGATAACTCCAGGAAAGCCCATGTCACAGCTTCCTGAATGCGGTGAGCCCTTGCCCACACTCTTGTACAGCATCAGGTTAGCAGATAGATAAGGAATAGGGTTAGTCAACTGTGTTAGATTAGGCATAGGATGCATAAAGCCACAAAGTTTGAGTAACTTGTCCATATTTTGCTTTATATATGTATTAGCATGCAACAAAGATTTCCGAAAAATAATATAAAACATAAAAGGCCAGTAAGATCATATATATAAATGGTTTGATAGAAAAGTGAAGATTCATTTATTTACTTATTGTAACTCAGCATCTTTCCTGCTGCAGCAACAGGGAGAGGCAGCCGCACTACACAAAGATGGAGAGGAAAGACCCAGATGATTGGGTTAACAGCAACATCGTTCAGAACAGATAGGATGAGAACGGGATGACGAGGAGCGTGTGCGATATAAAAGGGAATCTATCCTTCTGCAATTAAACTGCTTCAACCCCAAATCTTGCAACCCATAACATACATACTTAGAACACTGCTACCGCCACCCACGGTGAGCATATCCACCAGATCTTATTCAGCCATTGTAGAAATATAGTAAAAACAGGAATGGTAAAATGGTCTTTATGTGCATTGTTTCGCCTTCCTTTTTCCATTTGGTAAATTCAAAATAAGGCTTACACTGATAATAGATCTAGATGTTACTATATCATCCATTGTTTTTAGTTCACTCCATAAAAAGTCTGAATTTCTGAAGATAAGACTCTAGATAGGAAATAAAAACAGGATCAAGAAACATAAGAATCAGAGTGCCTAGAAATTCCCTTCCCCAGACCCACAATGTGTGGGAGCTTTTGGCACTGGGCACGCCCTTTTTAAAAAGACATAAGAATCAATGCCATCGTTATCTACTCCGTAACAAATATCACACCAGCAAAAGCGTCAGCCATAGAAGAACTAAAGCGTATAATTTAAACAATCAGGTGAGGCTAACAGTCAATAGGGGAACAAAGTACAATAGGTTCAGCACAATTTACGGTGAAAGCCGATCCACAAGTTTATCACCTCGGCTAAGATGAGCACGAAATCGGTATACGCAGCAAAAAAAAATAACAGACTATCAGCATAAGAGAGATCCATCAATTGAATTGAAGAGGCACTTACATAGTACGTCCCTACTAAGGCAGAATGTCATCACTTACAGGTGAATTCAGAGCTTAACTGTTGTGAAGATTCAAATATTTAGCCACTGCTTTCAGACTTTTACGACAGGATTCAAAGTTTTAGCACAGAGCACAGATAGTTAACTTATCTTCCTAAATTTCAGGCCCATATCAGCTGTAATTCAATGTCGGCTGTAAACTAGAAAAAACACCCCTAAAGGTAGTCTACTTAATGTTACTTTCTGGACTCCCTATCAGTTAACTTATCGTCCTAAATCTCAGGTCCATATCAGCTGTATATTCAATATCGTCTGTCTAGAAAAAACACCCCTAAAGGTAGTCTACTTAATGTTACTTTTTGGACTCCCTATCGTGGAAAGCAGCAGTGATGCAATTAGATGGTCCAAAGAGTTGAATAGTTATTAGCACAGTTTACGGTTTGAGAAAAGAATAGAGTTCAGATGTTAGTTTATCCAGAAAAGGGAAAGATATAGAATAGGAGTGAGTTAGTTTCCAAGTCAAGAGTATAGGTCTTAGGGAAAGATAGAAATCATGTCTCACCCCCCTCTGCAACACTCTTATCCCTTTCAACTTCAACCATGAAGTTCGGCAATCCTCTACACGGTAATTATCCCAGGTGAACCAACATTCAAATCATCACCATATCAACGAATCACTTGCTTTGCTGATCCGTTAGCATCTGACACAAATACGCTGAATCCAGAAAAAGATGAATGAATGCTTGATAAGCGATTTGGCGCCCGAGCACAGGTGCACCTGATATCTGGACCGTGAAATTATCGTTGAGATTTGTGTACAGACTGTTGTCGGCAAGTGCGGAGTAGGGTAAAAAAGCGAGGGCGTGCGGTGAATCTCATCGACATCCATGTGCCGTGGGACCCACTAATTATGGCACGGCGCACGTTCGCCGTCGGTGGCCGGCGGAAGTTAACGCCCGGAAAATCCGTGGGAGATGGTAAGGTGGGCGGAGCGGCGGCTATGGATGAGCTTGCGGGGAGAGCAGCAGAGATGTAGGGGATCGAGTTCTGCTGGATCCGTTTGACAGGTAAGAGCTCTGTATCGATCGTATTTGGATTGCGTGCGTGGTTTGGGGGATTTACAGGCTGCGTTCTTAGGTTCCCGCTGCCAGAGGCTGGTGGGAGATAGCGAAGACCCGCTGAATCTTCTCCATGCGGCAGCGAGGCAGAGCAAGATCCAGCGGTGGCGGCCGATGCCGTTGCCGAAGCTCAACCTTCAGCGGCGCAATCCGGGGGCGAGAAGATGCTTCAAATGGACTCGAGGTGGATAACAAGCGTCCGCGGAGATCAGTGCTGGCATCACAATGTTCAGAGATTAAGGTTGACCCCCAGTCTGCAGGATGGGCCATAAGGTTAGTCTGTGGTATCGTGTAGAAATTAGTACATATTTGCACTCCCGGCTGCTAGATAATAGTTGAACCAATTGATACTTGCAGTACGAAAACATAATGGTACATTTGCATTGCAATTAACATTGAAGTGTGGATGATTGTTCCTCAAGTTTTTTCACATAAAATTGACTTATCCTGTCGCCAGGGTTAGGACGGATCCGCGCCACCGGAGAGACCAATTCTCTCTGACCGGATGGGAGCACTAGAAAAAACAGTTAGAGCTATGCTGAAAACCTCTGTGATAGTGTCGTAAAACCAGAGCTAAGAATGAGTTGGAAAACATATGATTTTTACCACCTGTATTCTGGGGAGAATGGATTTGATGTCAGGTATGGCAAGAGCATCTGTTTCGCCGGTGCATGACCAGGTCAGGTTCTATTTCAAGCCTCCTCCCTGCTTTCTAGGTTTGGCCTCTGGTTGTGGCCAGTCGAAGAGTGTGCTGACCTGATTTGGTGTGCTTTTCTTGTTCTTAGTCCAAGGGAACATAAGTGGTATGATTGGTTGTTGTTTTGCCCGACTAGAGAAGCTAATTAAGTTGAATCTGGTAGCAGATTTGGGATCCTTTAGTGTTTCCCATGTCTTTCAGCTGAAAATGATGATGATCACTTTTTTTGCAAGAAACTTGCCGTACTGCTGAAATTATCAGTTGGTATTTTAGCATGTATCTGCCATCCAGGTGCCTGCAAGCAACTTGTCCTACGTTCTGAAGTAGCAGGCCTTATTAAGTTGAAACTACGTATTGTTGAAACCATCGCGTATAGAGGTATAGGAGTGAAGGATGATGCATACCCTATTTTTTGGCGGCTGATGTATCTTTGTTCATTATTCTTACCACTCTGTTCCCGAATACTGTATAAGAACCTGGAGGGTGCCTATAGCCATTTCATCAGCATGTGCATTATGCTTCCTTTTCCTGAGATATTATCAACAACCGATGAAGCCATTTAACATAGTTGTAGCTTGCCCAAAAATATTTTGGTGAACTAATTGTCAGCCGTTAGTAGTTTAGAATTGATAGCTACTTAAATTTGTTTCACTTTGTCGTTCTTAGCTTCTGTGGTTCTGTTTTGGTGGCTTCTTGTGGTGCCCAGGACTTTTTGTTGATAGTCTGATCGTATGTACGCGTTTTGGCGGAAAAAAGTTGTTGGTTGGACGTTTGCTGGTCATGGTGGTCTGTTAGCTTTATGTTTCATTTTGGGCTGTTTAGCATGGTTGCGGCAGTCTTTTTGTTTGTAAATATGTTAGCAAAACCGAATGCTGTCCAGAACTTCTGTATTTCCGTTGTTGTTGATAATGGAAATCCATCCTGTGGGGTTAGCATGGAAATTGTTTTTGTTTCAGCTTGCAAGTTTCTTTCTCTCGACAGAATATAGATGTTCGGAGCGTATATCAGTAGATTTTTGTGCTAATATAGGTTGCCTTGGATTATCCTCCATGAAATCTGGTAGTACTTCGTTTGACTAGTTGGGTAGCTTTGGCAGCTTTCACCATTCCATTTAGTATATGAACTTTTGATCCTAGGATCACAAATTTACTTTTGATATTATATGTTCTTTTACTTCAGATCTGCTGTTAGTAGCAGCTCATACTACTAAACCCCCTATCCTAACAGATGTTTCCTTAATCTACCACTGAAAATTATGTACCAGAAAGAAATGGTTAATGAAATCTAATGTGTTTTCTTCAATGCTCAGCTGCAAAGGATTCTTCTATACTGTTATCTGAAGATGTCCATCATGTAGTTACTGTCTGCTAGAAGTGTTTCTCATTATCCTACAAATGATGTCATTATTTAATTATTACTTACTATTATGTTCAGGGGGAGAGATGCAGCACTGAAGCAGTTGGAAGACAACATTATCAGGGCCAACAACATAAGCTGGATGGAGCACTTGGCATGGACTTGTCGAAGCGATCGCCGCTCAGCCTTGTGTGGACATATGTTTTTCGAGTGTTGTGTGGAAAAGATGTACTACTTGTAACCATCTCTTGGTTTTTCAACATCTTTGTTGGACCCAGTTTTGACTCTGGTTCAGTTCTAGGCTAAAAAGATATTCTTATTTGATAAGCGTTCGTGTTCGTAAGTCAATTCAAATCGTTCTTATGATTGATAGTAGAATATCAAGATTTATCACTGCTATTGTGTTGATATTCATATGCTCTGCAATTTACACCTAGCTCAACTCTGATTGATGATAGTTTTCTGACTTTGCTAAAATGTTATTACAATTATGAGCTATTATTTGCACTGATGTGAAGCTAGGTACTAATCTGCCATTTTGCCGCCGCCGGCCTGTCCTTCTGCACCCTGAGTAAGGAACGGTGTCCGTGAGACTACGGAACAGGGCGGTACAGAACAAGTTCCGCTCCGTTTGGGAATATCTGTCCCGTGTTGGCTCGACCGCAACGTGCTCATTAATTGCCTGTACAGCAGTGGGCCATGAGCCTGAATTTACTACGGTGAAAATGCATTGAACGGGACTGTCGGCACATATCTCAAAGCAAACAGAGGTACAGGATAAAGGGTGTAGGTGAGCTCGGGTGCCAAATTGGTTTTCCGGTGACGGTATTTAGTCGACCAAGAGGTTCTGACCTTATCTGAGTATCTAGCAGATAGATCACCCTTTTGCTGCTAGTGGTAGGCCATTTAGGCCTAAAAGTAGCATGTGTACTTATCACCTGCATCTACACTACAATTTGCCAGAACGAACATGTAAAAATTAAAAGGAGTCTCAAGTTAGTGCTAGAATAAATGCGCTTTAGATAACTAAGTTCTATTATAGTATGTGCAAAGATGTTTCTGTTAAGATTCTTTTGGTTTTACATGTACATATATCTTCATCAGTATATTGACTCTAGTTCTAATCATATGTTAACCAGTTCATGCTGGCAAAAGGAACGATGAGAACAATTCTGTTTTTTGATGAGAAATATGTCTACCAAATAAGTTGCTATTTTTTAAAACAAAACAAGATCTGTTATGGATATGGCAGGCTGATACAGCACCAGTCACGTCGTTTGCATATGTCATTTTGATAACTATATTTCAAGAATTGACGAAAAAAGACGAGAAATTCACTTTGGCTCCCGGGTGCATATGCTCTTGTTATTTTGTTCAAAATTTAAAAAAATATGAAAACACTTCGAAAAAATCTGAAAAAAATTGGGCACAAACATATACAAGTATGCAACATGCGTGCAAAATTGTGGAAGGAAATGACACTTTCTGTGTTCTGTGCAAAAAAGACAAAATCTATGACCGAAATGAGATTTGAAAATACATTTTTCAGGGCACAGATTTTGTCTTTTTTGCACAGACCACAAAAAGTGCTATTTCAGTCCGCCATTTTACACGAATGTTGAAAACTTGTATATGTTTGTGCCCAAATTTTTTCAGATTTTTTCAAAGCGTTTTCATATTTTTAAAATTTTGAAACACATAACAGGAGCATATGTACCCGGGAGCCAAAACGCCTCTCACAAGACAAAAAAAAGACGATCAATGCATATCCGACCATATAAATTTCAGCATGCTACTCTGCTAAAACCTGGCTTGTAAATATAGAGGACGAAGAATTGAGGTAACACAAGCTTGATACATTGACTTAATCAAAATTGCCGAATGACAACAAGGAACAATAAAGGACGCAAAGGTGATAAATACAACACAAAACAATGTAAATACTCAAGTATTCGACATTTGAATTCAAAGAGTGTCTCCCAACAAACTCACATACTTGTGCAGAGTACATAAACAGTTCTCCTGGCCTACATCTCCTGCAATGCAAGGAGATTGGCATATTCCTTCCTGGTACCAGGTTGACCTCTTCTCCACCAACTCATTTAAGAAACTATCCAGCTTACTGATGGTTACACTGGGCATTACCACGACATGAGATATATTCCCCTCACAAGCAAGCTGCCACCGTCGCACAAACTCTTCGTCCTTTGGCCTCTCGAATACTACTGTACTGCTGAGCTCATTAAGCATCGCACTAATTCCAGCATCCTTGAGCCGATCTTTCAGGTAGTGTGCATTTCTTAAGCACTTCTGAACTTCCTTCTGAAAGCCTCTATAGCCTTTCCTGTTAAGCGTGTACCAGAGGAAGATGGGAGCATGACCATTCCTGCTTCCCATGATTGTAACATCTCTTGAAGCTAGATACTCAACATTGCTAGCAAGGGCATCTATGTGCTTCAACCTTGTTATCTGGATACCACAGGGCATGGGGCATCCAACAAACTTGTGACCAGACACACTGACACTCCCAATGGGCTTCTTAAAGGACACCTTAGGTGCCTAATGACAACGATAAAGAAAATTAATCAAGAACGATAAAGTAGTTTCTAAAAGAGCAATTAATACGGCATTAAGCGAAACAAGAAAGGGAAAAAATAGAGATACCAGCTTAACAAACGGCATCATCAGCCCAAATAGAGCACCATCACAGTGTATGTAAAACCGATTCTTGAAACCATTTTTTTCAAGTGTTTCGATTACCAAGTCAAGATCATCAACTGCTCCCTTGACAGTTGTTCCTACATGAAGGAACAGTTGAATTTACAGCACGCTCAATGAAGATGTAGAATTGCAAGTGGAATAATGAGTGTAGCTCACCAATGTTGACATTAATAATTGCAGGTTTATCTTTATTTTCAAATAGCCTTCTTCCAAAATCTGCACAATCTATTTCTCCAGAGACAAGAGTCTCCACTTTAATGCAATCCATCCTGTACATTCTTGCTGCTTTGAATACTGAGTAGTGGGACTCACGCGAGGCATACAAGATCCCATCAGGGAAAACTTCTCTTCTGTAAAACAGTTTGTAGATGTAAACACAATTTCACAAAGAAGAGTGATTCCTCTATATGCACTGCAAGTACTGACCCGGTGAGAATGCCATGCAGATTTCCTTCAGTACCACAGTTGGTAATGTATCCCCAATATTCGTCCTTTTCCAGGTCCCACAAACGCGCAAACCAATCCAACACACCCACTTCAAACTGCCTCGAGTGGACACCGTAGTTGTTCTCAATGAATGGGTCACCTAGGTTGTTAATGGAGAAGTGCTGCAGCTGGGCAAGAGCACCGTAATCAAAGTTCAGATTGTATGGATAGCCTGCAAGCAAACAAATGAGTGTTGTGAGAGTGAATGTAGATGGCTGTAGAAAATCAGTTGCAGTAGCAGAGCCACACTCAACTGGAGTTAATTGATAAATTGGCACCCTTTTTTAAACGTTGATGAATTGGCACCTACAGGAACTAGATCGACTCTACACAATAATGGTTGGCACACTAATTTAGCAACTAGAAAGATTGTTTACTGATTTTTATAAGTGATGTCAGATAAAGAACAGTATAAAGTAGAAACAACAGTCAACCGTTCGCATATATAAAAAAGGTTGCACCTGCTGTCTAAGATTGACTATATTCAGAAGGGCTTTGACTATTCTCAAAGTATCGGCCCATTGGGTCAGTGGTACTTGGTAAAGACTCATTATTTTTCATGATAATAACTTAGTCAACAACTATTACCACTTATTAATCATAGTTAGACAGCGAAAATTACATGCGGACATTTAAAAAGAACAGAGGATGCTGTGCTGATGCTAGTACATTTATTCAGTTCATGTTCATAACGAGTGCGCAAAACCGCATATGTCCATTAACCCTGGCAAAATTTAGGTGCCAAAATGATAAGGGGTGACAAAACTGGACTGTAACAGCCAACAGCAACAAATCTTTCACTACTTGTCTTCCTCCCGCAGTTCGTTTGTCAGGCAGATCATAACAATGCTATGTAAGCAATCTCGATCGGAGAACGTACAATTACTTTGAATATTTGATGACTGAACGCACGGTCAGAGGCGCGAGGGGGGCCGCCTTACCGAGGTGGTGTTTGGTGCGCTCGGTGAGGGAGTGGCGGTACCGCGCGAGGACGGCGGCCATGGTGGCCTCGCGCTCGCCGGTATCCTCGTCGTCGGGCTCCTTCACCGCGAAGCAGTACGCGTGCACGTTCCTGCCCAGAACGATCTCCCTCACCCCCTCCGCCACCTCCGGCACCAGCTCCTCGGGCAGCGGCTCCGCGGCCTCTTCGTGGAGCCCCGGCTCGCCTAGCTCCGCCAGGCGATTGCCGACCCTGCCCGCCATCGCCGCCGAACTGCCTGCGTCGGCCTCAGCGAAATCCGCGCGGGGCGATCGAAACGGGAGAGAGAGTGGGATTGTGGGATCGAAACGTGGATTTTGCCAACCCGCTTTGACACGCAGCCGCAATGCTGGTTGGCCGTCAGATGGCTGAAACCGACGGTCCAAAATTACGGGTGCGCGCCAAAGCGGGTTGGCGGGTGAGTTATCCCTCAAGGAAGGAGGCTTTGGAGGCCAGAGATTCCAGGATCCCGTGGAGATGCCTGGTTGATTCGGTTTGGCCTAGTTTTTTTTCTTCTTTGTTCGAAGGGAAGGGAAGATGATGGCCTGGTAGGTCGGGCCATGACCCAGATCTCCAAAGCCCAACAAGACTCACAAGCCCAGATCACTCGGCCCTCACGCGCTGGGCCAAGAAATAATACTCACGAAGCTGCTTTTATGCATCTTCTGATCCATCACTGTTCCTCCCGGCTCTTGTCGCATTTGATGCCGCCGGTGGTCTCACTTCCGGTTACACGGCGGCCGCCGCGCGCTGAGCGCAGGGACTGGACGAGTGGCCCCTAATTAGCGTGATGACTAAGGTAAATTTAGTGGTTCGCTGATGGTTTGGTCGCTCCTCATGATTTTCTCTGGGCATTAGGGATTTGTCTGAAGAACGGGAAGTGTTGGCTAAATCGCTGGGTATTGCTAGGGTTTTGGGACTGCAATTTGGGCCACGAATCACTATCCGCGTGTTCTGTCTTATGATTTTGCTTAGCGGTTCATGCCCAATTTGGTACAAAAGAAGCCGATACACAACTGAAATTCAGGAATGAAACACTCTCGCTCTCTTGCGCTAACTGTGAATAATTCGGAATTTATCGTTCGGAGGTTTGTGAATTTGATCCCCGGTTGCGTGTAGACTGACAGTGCTTGGACTTCAGATTCAGTTTGTGAGTTACATTGTTCAGTTTGTGTTGTCACCGGCCAATTTTCAGACTATTGCTGTCAGTACTTGTGAACATTGTGCTTTGGGCGTAAGTCAATAAATCACTGATTTACCAGGTTTCTAATCTGATTGTAGAGGGAGCTAAAGGAGGAGGTTGGGCGCTTGTCAATTTACATTGTTCTTTCAGTGTTAGGACAATAGCGCTATGCAAGAAACAATGCTCTGATTCATGGTAGATGTATGCCTTCTCTTAATTTGTAACTTGATTACTTTTGTGTTACGCCTTTCTATCTGCGTTCTTATCAGTAAAGTCTTACTTTTGACAACACTTGTACTAAGGTTGTTGGTATGTTATTTTATGAACTATTTTTTTGCAAAATATATGTCATGAGCTCAGAAGGTTCTACCATTTAAGGACATCATCTGTCTTTTGACTGGTTATTTTCTGTTACATATTTTTGCAGATTTAGCTATCGAAGCTTTCTGAATTATCTGCTAATGCAATCTTCCATTTCCTGGCTAGTATGATATATTCTGTTATGTGATCTGTTAAATGCATCGATGTTATTATACCTTCTCTCTTCCTAGTGCTTAATAGGATCTGCCGATTAACACTAATGATTTTTATCAGAAAAGGCTGACTTATATATGAAGAGATGGAAAACATAAATCAGAGGTATGGCGGACGACCGAGAAGAATGTCCAATGATTGCATTCTCCTCCTCTAGATGAGTGACTTATTGGCCAACAATGTGTGCCTACAGTCGCTTGGACGAAGAAAACACATGATAACAGGTTGATGCTTGATTGCTACAGGTAATCGAATACTTTTGTTTTCCTTGGATTTATTTTTTAGAAATAGACTGATAGAAGATTTTTAGATTGAAAGATCGGTAGATAAGACAACTCAAATGCTCAAGGATATGTCTTTCTTTTAATAAGTTCATACTCCAAACCAACAGAACAAGGATAATCGGACACGAAATATTCAAACTAAATGATTAGTTCCCTGACTTTGATCACCAGGTCGAGTATATCCAGTATCTATGAGTTTCTAGACCCATTTGTTCTAGATGGGTGTAACTACAACTGATTGTCGTTTGTAATTTAGTCCTATTGTATCCTTTAATCCTTTCAATATTATATAATATAACTAGGAGGTGTATTATGAAGATTTTCATTTATTCTTTAGTTCCATCTTCAGTTAACTATCTTCAGATGCATGACCGGTTTAATGTGTTGTGCGATCCTATGCCACCTCCATTGTAACTTCATTTGTTCCTCGAAGCTAACATTATTTGTATAAATTATGGTTTATCCTACACGGTTCATACCATTTTTCTTGAGAAAATGGTTATTTTTTCTATCATGAAAGTAACGTGGTTCCTCAGTGTTTAACTAAATATTCTATCGAACCCCAATGCCCTCTTCTATATATTCCTGGCAAGGAGCTCTAGTTTCCTACCATGCAGGTTTATTAGTGTTTGTCTTATCATCACTAAAGACGAAGTTGTAATTTGACAGCCTGGTAGAAATATATGTTCTGTATGTAAACCTCAGTAATCATCAATGAGCTAATAGAGATGTAAGTTTATGTTTTGAGAAAACATAAGGAAATCTGCAAGGAGCATACCAAGGCCAAAGCATAGCACACTCATGGCTCATCTTCTCACAAACAAACATTTTTCCATCATTCAAATAAGGCAAATATTAGAATAAATATATGATTTTCGGAAATACATGCTTTATTGGGCAACTTTCTCTTTGGAGCTTGGAAAAGAAAGTATTAGGAAAAGCAAGGACGCCCTTTGAAGGCTTCTGATAGCTGGCACAACAGTTTAATGATCTCGAGAAACTTAGGAAATTATGAGTTTATATTGTCCTTGCCACTATAGATACCATGGTGGCGACCCCGATCCTCTGTTTGGACGTGGCTTATGAGCACATTGAGGAACACCTTGTCATCAAAGCTTGGCAGCTTGATTAATTAGATGGCGCGTCCGCACTGTTGTAAGATGGCGATGGTGCTACTATGGAATATCCTGATTGAGGTGGTGGCGGGAATTTTCTGTGGCCCCGCGGTAGTGGTGGTGTCTTGCCATAATGAGCCCTGGGAGGTGGGTGTGTATGTGCTAGAGGTGTTCGAACATGTGGTGGATAATGGGATGGAAGCAACGGTCGCAAGTCGTGAGATGGGGATGGTGGCGAGTCATGAGCAGGGGATGGTAAGTGTGGCGGTGGTGCGAGGTGAGCCGGAGGTGGTGGTGCTTGATGAACGGGGGACGGAAAGTAAGGTGGTGGCGAACCCTGAGTTGTGGGCGGTGTGAGTAGTGAGCAGGGGATGGCAACTGAGGAGGTGGTGTGTGGTGACACGGAGCTGGTGGCACGTGATGAGCGGGGGGCGTTAAGTTAGGCGGTGGTGTGTGTTGAGCCGAAGGTGGTGGTGGGGATGGGAGGTGAGGCGGTGGTGTATGTTGAGCCGAAGGTGGTGGCGGGGACGGAGAGTGAGGCGGTGGTGTGTAGTAAGCTGGGGGTGGTGGTGAGTGGTGAACATGGGGTGGCAAGTGAGGAGGTGGTGCGTATTGTGACGAAGGAGGTGGTGTGGGATAAGCAGGGAATGGTAAGTGAGGCGGTGGTGTGTGTTGAGCCGGAGGTGGTGGCGAGCGATGAGCAGAGGGCGGTAGGTGAGGCGGTGGTGCGTGTTGACCCGGAGGTGGTGGAAGGGATGGGAAGTGAGGCGGTGGTGTGTATTGAGCCGAAGGTGGTGGCGGGGACGGAAAGCGGGGCGGTGGTGCGTAGTAAGCTGGGGGTGGTGGTGAGTGGTGAGCAGGGGTGGTAAGTGAGGAGGTGGTGCGTATTGAGATGGAGGAGTTGGTGCGGGGTGAGAAGGGGACGGTAAGTGAGGCGGTGGTGCGTGTTGAGCCGGAGGTGGTGTTGGGGGTGGAAAGTGAGGCGGTGGTGAGCAGTGAGAGGGGATGGCAAGTGGGGAGGTGGTGTGTGAGGGGACGGAGGTGGTGGTGCGTGATGAGCAGGGGATGGTAAGGGAGGCGGTGGTGATTGTTGAGCTGAAGGTGGCGGCGGGGACGAAAATTGAGGCGGTGGTGCGTAATAAGCTGGGGGTGGTGGTGAGTTGTGAGCAGGGTATGGCAAATAAGGAGGTGGTATGTGATGAAACGGAGGTGGTGGCACGTGATGAGCCGGGGATGGTAGGTGAGGCGGTGGTGAGTGTTGAGCAGAAGGTGGGGACGGTAAGTGAGGCGGTGGTGAGTGTTGAGCAGAAGATGGGGACGGTAAGTGAGGCGGTGGTGTGTGTTGAGCCGGAGGTGGTGGCGCGGAGGGAGAGTGAGGCGGTGGTGCATGGTAAGCTGGGGGCGGTGATGAGTTGTTAGCAGGGGATGGCAGGTGGGGAGGTGGTGTGTGATGAGATGGAGGTGGTAACACGTGATGACCAGGAGGCAGTGGTGCGTGGTGGGCAGGGGATGGCAGGTGAGGAGGTGGTGGTGGCGTGTGTTGAGGAGAGGACGGTAAGTGATACGGTGGTGTGTGCTGACCCGGAAATGGTGTCACGTGATGAGCTGTGGACGGAGTTGGTGCAGCTTCATGGTGTTGGCGCCCCGACGCGTTGTGGTCGGTCAGTTGCTCGGCCGGCAACAACACATTTTGGTGGTTTTTTCGATGCTTGGGCGCATTGTGCACCGTCATTAGTGCCTTGGCATATGCAGCCGGAGCCTGGGCTGGTGTAGCAACCAGCAGGAAAGTGTCGTAAGGTGGGGAGACACCATCAGCATAGGGAGCCGGTGCTGGATCTGCAAATGACGGTGAGGTGTAGTATGGCGAGGAGGCACTGCAATAAGACAGCATCATCGCTGCAAGAGAGAGGAGAAGGGCCATGCCCTTCATGTTCATTCTGGTGGCCATCTGCTACTCTTGGCTGCTTGGTTTGCACCAATTGCTCCTCCATTTGATGCCTTATATAGTGGAAAACATTTGAATCAGAGGTCTAGCTTGTTTACTCGTTATCATAACTTACCAAACCCATTATCTTGGTGCTTAGACTTGGACTTAGACCATCCGTAGAATGTGGGAGCACTGTCTGGGCCGTGTTGCACGGGGCATCGATTTCCATGTTGTTGGACCTCCAATTCGAATTAGTTACTTAAGAAATTTATAGCTCAACTGCATATAGCAAATTAGCAATTGCTCTATTTTTCCACGTAGCAATTAGTAAGGGTCTTTTGAGAATCAGTTTGTGAGGTTGCCTCTTCTAAATGGCTTACCCAACCTGGCCTTGATACTCTGCCATAGAAAATGCCGTGGAGTTATTATATGTACATCATGTGGACCCATTTGGAACGAGAGGATTCAGCCTTTTCCAAAAAACAAAAAAAAGACAAATGTACCCCATTCCCATGGAGGTTGCTTTCCGATGGGATGGCTTAATTTTTTTTTTAGCCTTGGCAAATGTTAGTTCTCGACATTATTTCCAAAAAGGCTCCTAGCTACGGAGTAGTAATTATTTCTTAGTTTAGTAATATTTCTATTGTGCACTTACCTTTCACTTGCTCTTAGCAAGTGCTCATATAAATAATATTATTTGAACTCTTCTTTCTCTTAACAAATGGGCAGCACTCCTGCCAGTCAACTACTGCGTGACGCTGGCATTCTAATGGGCTTAGACCTTTGAGGACTTCTTGTCTCCGCGACTGTGTGTGCATGGACGAAACTACACAGAGTGGGCTTCGACTTGTTACGTCTTTGGACTGAAGAATTTTTCGTATGCCGGACAGGAGGAGGCCTTTGTGTCTTCAGGCAAAAGTGATCAACGTAAGTTGAATTTGGCTCATATAATTATTCTGTTTTTTTCTTCAGAAACACCGAGTACAGCGTAGATGTGCGCCCACACACACACCCTCATACATGAAAGATGATCTAAGGGGTTTAAGTGGTACTTTCGTTTATTGGTTCTTTCTCAGACTTGTTTTGTTATAAGCTTATGAAATTGTAGACAGTGTCCTACATTTTGACAGTTGTGACTGCTTTGTTTGTTTATTTCCCATGACTGATACTCTTATGTTTACTATTATCGGGTTTCAGATGAAGTTGCCGAATCTTGCTGCTGTAAGTTTGGCTGGAAATTGTTGCTAGACCTATTTCTGGGGGAACCAAAGTACCGATCCTGATTTGAGAGAGGAAAAATAGAACTTCATTGCCGTAGAATGGTATCCATGTCAAAAAGGTACAATTCTGCATTGTTAGTGACTATGTTTCAAGGTATATGAGCAGCAGTCGATGTCGGATTAAGGTTTGGCTGCACTGCACAAACCCCTCATGAACGGCATCGTCTGCTGGTACGGCCATCCGAGAAAGGTAAACTTAGTGGTGCTTTAGATGGATCTGGTCTTCTCACGATAGTAAGACCTGGACCAATTTTCTAAGCCTTTGCATGAGGATGTGTGTTAGCTAGACTGATGCCCCCACCATAGTGGCTTCTTAGTCAGTAGTTCTGCAGGCAGGGAGTAAAGGAAAACATTTCCAGTTTACTGCCGGTGTAAACCTGATGCTCCCTCTGAAGAATTAGACTGTCACTTGAGGCCATCCTCTCTGGAACCATTTCATTGATGGATCACTGTCAAAGTGCGCAGAGTTACTAGATGTGAGTCATCTTTTCAAGGAACAATGCCATTCTGCAAGTGCAATACATAAATGGTTCGAATCGCTTGATGAAACATGTGGCCACTGGTTCGTGGTTCAGTCGCATACACTAGCATCCTACCAGAAGCACCTTCTGCGGCCTGGTTTGTAGCCGTGGCCCGTGGGTTAGAAAAACCTCCCTGTCCGACAGCAGCACCACAAATATTCTAAATATATCTAAATAGTTTGACTCAGTTGAATTAAAAAATGTCATATAAACCAGACATCGCTTGATTTGTTTAAGTCTCATACGGCGAAATGCCCCTATTTAATTACAAGATAAATAATTAAAATCGACCATATATAGTTAAAAAATAATCACAAATTTAAGATTCATATTTAAATAGTACATTCTTCCATACAAAAAGTTGACGTCTTCTTTATATATTTTCTACTTTTAAGAAAGCAAGCTAAGTAACTCACGGTTGAGTGTAGCCTAACTCAACTCACGCACGCCGCTTTCACCCACTATTTCATCTCCCTATTCCTCTTCTCTTCGCCCTCCTCAAAAGCTTGTTGCACAGAGGCCGCCACTTGCACGCCGTCGACCCCAATCTAACCAGGATAGGAGTTAGGAGACGCCACGCGGTGTGTGGTGGCTTCTTCGTCATCTACTCGCTCTCCCGTTTGCACAAACATGCATTGCACCCTGTAGCTCAACCCCGAGCCCGTCAGCACCATCGCTCCAAAGCGCAAACACTCTTGTTTTACTCCAGTGACATGTAAATTTTCATGTGATAGACATTAGTACTAAAGATTTAGCAAAACCTTGTTATGGTGCTTAAAGACAAAATATATGTTTCGTATGTACGGGGCCAAATTGAAAGGCATGTCACATCCGGTACACGACTGTCTGAATGTCATCGCAATGCATCATTTCGCCCATTTCTGAACGTTCTTATGGGTTAGACCACACTATTTTGGTCTTCAGACACGACTTGAAAGGACTGTGACCCCAGTCATCAAATTCATCGTTTCGGGAACTTATGGATATTTTGGATATTTTCATGGGTGATAACACACCATTTTTTTGATTATGTGGGACGATTTCAAAAGCTCGTGACCCCGCTATAGGACGTCATCAAAACTCGTCGTTTCAGACACTTCTAGCCATTTCGTGGACTATAAGACATAGTTTTTTGGGCCCGAGGACAATGTCAAAGGCATGTTACTTCCCCTACACATTGTTGGATTTTGATGGGCCGACTCCTGGTCAGTCAGCCCATCTAGACAAAATTCTGAAATCTGAGAGGTCATTCAGCTTGAGCAGTTTTGTGGCTGTGGGACTAAAAATTTAGTGCCACATTGCTAGTTGAGAGAGTTGGGCACCATCTTATAAGGGCAGCCATTCTCCCACTAGTAAGAGGATGAGAATAGGAGATGCCCTCGCGCACTCCTCCTCCTTCACCGCCCGCCTCGCCACGCACGTCGTGTTGCGTCGCGTGAATCGTGTTCGAGTTCGAGTTAGAGCCCATTTTGTGAAAGGCCTAAGTTTTTGTGTGAGACATCACCTGCGTGTGTACGTGTCACACACACAAGTGTGGCATGTACGCGTGTTAGCGTGCATGTGTGCCGACTTAGCTCTCTCAGCACATGGCAAAGCTACTCAACACATGTTTGTTGAATTGCAGACACTTGTCCGACACTTGTCATGCGTGGGGCACTCGTCTCCCAGTATATATTGGGGAAACTGAGCGGGTGAAGCAGGATAACAGAGATAGAACCACAAGATCATATCCACTTCAATTCTTTTTGCTGCGTTGTCTTCAAGGCTTCTACATCCCGATGACCGCGTGCACGGCTGTCCGGGAGAGCAGGCCTCCAAACCCCCGTCCGTTGAGATCCTGCCCGGGAGACGGGCGATAAGATTTTTGGGGAGCGTCTCGGCGCGACTGCTCGCTGTGTTCTTCTACATCCGCGCCGACTCCGACCACACGACTCCGGCGAGCTACGCCGACTGAACGACTCCGGCGAGTTGCGCCGACTGTCCGACTCCGACTGAGCCGACTCCAACACCGAAGTCGGTTGTACATCTACTTCCCCTACATCGCCATGGCCGACATCGGCAACGCTGTGGCGGGGACGTTCCCGATCAACACGTATGTGATGTTCCTCCGTTTATTAGCACTAGCATTTGTGCCATATGTAGATCTGCTAGATCTGTCTAGTCTATCCTATATGGTTGAGTTTGCTAGTGCATATGTGTTGGTGTTTTCGCTAATTAAACTCATATGGAAATTGCCTAATAACCCAACACATATCTATTGGGACTTCGTCAAAACTAGTCGTTTCGGTCATTTCTTGCCATCTTTATGGCTATAGGACACTTTTTTGGTGTTGGGGACGATTTCAAAGGCCAGTGACCCCGTACAAGGCTATTGAGAAGTTATCAAAACTTACTGTTTGGGCACCATTCTCCGGGCTATAACATTGTTTTGGCGTCCGGGGGGAAATTCAAAGGCACGTCATTTCTGGGCCTTTTTCAAGTGTTTTAGTGATTGGGTATGATTTCAAAGGCCAATTACCCCTAGTACACGGTTGTTGGGACGTCGTTAAAACTCATTCATTCAGGCACTTCTGGCCATCTACGTGGGCTATAAGTCAATGTTTTGGGGCCCTTGGACAAATTCAACGGCCCATCTATTTCTGGCTGTTTTTATGGGCTATAGCACACTATTTTGGTGTCTGGGGACGGCTTGAAAGTCCATGGCCACTGGTACACGGCTATTGAGAAGTCATTAGAACTCGTCGTTTCGGAAACTTATGGTATAACACATTGTTTTGGGATCCAGGGACAAATTCAAAGGCCAGCCACCTTTGTTACATGACTCTTGGGATGCCGTCAAAAGTCCTAGTTTTGGCCATTTCTGGCCCTTTATTATATCACATTGTTTTGATGTATGGGGAATATTTTAAAGGCATATGACCAATGTACACGGCTATTGGGACGTTGTTACAACTTATCGTTTCAGGCACTTCTGGCCATTTACGTGGGCTATAACTCAATAATTTGGGGTGCCGAGACAAATTTTCAAGTCCATCACCTCCATACATTGTTTTGGTGTTCGGGGATGACTTCAAAGTCCTGTGACCCCCCAGTATACGGCTATTTCTTTGTTTCGAGAAGTTTTGGCTATTTTTGTGTGCTAAAACATCCTTCCTTTTGGATCTAGGACAATTTCAAAGGCTCGTGACCCTGCTATTAGGACGAATTCCAAACTCATCGTTTCAGGCACCTCTGGCCATTTTGTTTGGACTATAACACATTGTTTTCGGGTGAGGGGAGAATTTGAAAGTCTCCACGCCTCAGGTACAAGACTTTTGGAACGTGATCAAAACTCCTCGTTTGGCGATTCCTAGCCGTTTTTCTAGGCTACAACACTCTATTTTGGAGTCCAGGGACAACTTCAAAGGCGTGTCGCCTCCGCTACACGACAGTTGGATCGTTGTCAAAACTTGTCGCGTCAGTCATTTATGTCCGTTTTTATGAGATATAGTATACTATTTTTGTATCCAGGGTGATTTCAAAGGGTAGTGAACCCTGGTACTCAATAATTGAGAAGTTAAACAAACTCATCGTTCCGGGCAGGCAAGGGACATCCGCAGCCAAGCAAATCCTTCTTGGCCGGCCTCGGTTTGTCACTGTGAGCTGTCACTATGACGAACAATATGCATCCAGGGTTTTACTGAGTGTGTTATTCATTCTGTTTTTTAGGTGGCGGAGGCTGGGCTGTCCATATGCGCTATTGCTTGGCAGGACCGTCGTCGCCGCTTCTCTAGCTACTACTCCCTCTGTTTTTGAATCTAAGATGTTTTAGATGTTTCACAGTTTGTCTAAATGCATACTAAAATAAGTGAATATACACATTAAAAAAATTAGATACATTTGTATATATATGAATGTGGACAAATGATAAAATATCTTATATTTAAAAACGGAGGGAGTAACAAGTAGTGCCCAATACACTTATGGTGCTGAAGAGACGTAAAGTGGTTCTTTCCCGGGTAGTGGTGCATATCTCCAGGCTCATCCTATAGTGCGTACGATGGTTCATCCAGGACAGGCACGTACAGAGCGTCCGTCGTGTTGAACTCTATCCATGCTATTATTAATACAATGCTATTATCAATACAAGTAATGTATGACTCGGGCGTTCATTGTAAAAAAAACTTTTCCTCGTAGGATATTAAGGTGCAAGGTTGGTTCTGGCGTTGTGGTCAGATCTCGGATGCTACAGACGTGGTCATCAAAGCTTAGTGCTCAGCCTCCCCGCCCTGTTGTTGGAAACTTGGCAGGGATGGTCTTGTGTGGGTCTGTTTGTTGCAACCATCTAAGGGAAGCTTTCCTATGTGGCTATGTCCTTGGTTGATTTTGGTGGTGGTGTGCGTTGATGTGCCATGTTTGGCTCGTGCTGTTGTTCTCTGCTAGGTGTTGTGCAGTTTTTCGGTTTCGTAAAAACAAGCGCTAATTATTTTTTGTTGAATCATATCCCAACAATGTCAATGTCTTCTTCTCTATATTCCTGTCAAGCAGTTCTAGTTTCCTAGCATACATGCTAGTTGAGGTTTATCGGCGTACCGAAACGTCACCAAAAACGGTTGTTGTTGCCTGTTAGACGGAGACATCGTACAATATAACGACAGGTTCAATAGTATAAGCCTCAATAATCATCAAGGAGCTAAAATGAATCTAACATCTGTTTTGACACATCATATTGAAACCAGAAAAGTAACATAAGAAGACCAAATTCACCAAACGAACTATAGCACACTCACCAGATGACCGAACAAACATTACCTTCTCAAATCAAGGAAATGATATTACATAACGCTTTAGCTTCAAATAAAATACACTTTATTCAGTAACTTTCTCTTTAAAACTTGGAACACGAAGTATTACCACGAAGGACACCCTCTGAAGGCTTCTGATCACTTGCACGATAGATGACCTAGAGCGTACTTAGGTACTGTACTAGTTATTTAGGTGTTTATCTTGACCCTCTCATCTTATACTCCGTTCCAAATTAGATGACATTCATTTGTCCACATATCAATGTATCTAGACATGTTACAAGTATAGATACATCTACATGCTGATAAATGGAAGTCATCTAATTTGGTACGGAGGGAGTAGATACCACGGAGGCGATAAATACTCAGTTTGATGTGGCTTGCTTAATTAGATACTAAGTTTGACGAGGCTTGGCCGGGGAGCTTGCTTAATTAGCTAGTGCATTCGCGCCATAGTATGATGGCGATGGAGATGGCGCCATGCCCAAGTTCCCTGATCCAAGTGATGGTGGAAATTCACCATGACGGCGTGGTGGCGGTACTTTACCATGGTGAGCTGGGGGTGGCGGTGGATACTTATGTGCCGATGGTGCCGGAACATGCGGTGGATAACGGGATGGAGGCGGGGGTGGCAGGTGGTGAGTTGGGGGTGGCGGCGAATGGTGAGCAGGAGGTGTCAAGTGGTGAGCAGGTGGCGGCGGCGTGGGATAAGCAGGAGGTGGCAAGTGAGACGGCGGGGCATGGTGAGGTGGCGGCGCGTGATGAGCAGGATACGGAGTTGGTGGAGGAGCTTCGTGGTGCTGGTGGTGGTGGCCGAGGTGACCATGGTGCTTGTGCTCAGATGCATTGCCATGGCCCAGGTGACCATGGTGCTTGTGATGAG
Source organism: Poa pratensis (assembly GCA_947311845.1). Classification (NCBI taxonomy): domain Eukaryota; kingdom Viridiplantae; phylum Streptophyta; class Magnoliopsida; order Poales; family Poaceae; genus Poa; species Poa pratensis. Next base: position 70,190,656 of record CAMZMU010000128.1, on the reverse strand, counting down.
ATGCATTGCTGTGGTACGACGCAGGAGCCTCTGCCGGCGAGTTCTCATGGTGGTGATCCTTCCCGTGCTCCGAACCGTTGCGGTATGTTGGTGGCTCGGCTGGCGACTTGGCATGCTGGTCATGCTTACCGTGCTCAGGTGCATGGTGCGCCGTCATTGGTGCATGCACATTGGCAGTCGGAGCTAGCGGGAAGGCGTCGGATGCACCATCGGCGTAGGGAGCCGGTGCCGGAGCGGCTGCAACTGACTGCAGCGAGGAGGCACTGCAGTAGGACTGCAGCATCGCTGCGAGAGCGAGGAGAAGGGCCATGCCCTTCATGTTCGTGCTGGTGGCCATCTTGATCTACTCTTGGTTGGTTGGTTGGTTGGTTTGCCTCCAATGCTTCTCCATTTGGCGCCTTATATAGTAGACATTTGAATCGGAAGTCTGGTATGCATGCTCGTTGTCACCACTTTACCCAACCCATTATCTTGGTGCTTGGACTTTGGACAAACTAGAGAGGACCATCCATAGAGTTGGGAACGCCGACTGGGCCGTCTTCCACTGGACCCGATTTCCATGTTGTTGGACCTCGAAATTCCAGTTAGATACTCAGAAATTTCTTACCTGGTTGCGTAGCAATTAGTAAGGTTACCCTGACGGAGACCCAAGATGACCTTCATACTATGTAATTTTCCATTCATATTTCTGCTGAATCATTGCTGATAGCATACCTGCGAGTAGTATTTGAGTATTTTGACAGATGGCGTGACTGATCAGACCTTGTATTGTACAACATGTTTAGCCGTGACCTCTAATCAAATCTTCGAATATCGCAAAAAAAAACATTCCTAGTAGTAACAGAATCTCAAAAGAAAAAGTAGTAACAGTTGCACGCTAGTGGGCTTGGACCTTGAAGACGCATTGGTCTTTGCGGCTCCGGGTGCGCTTGGACCAAACACACACACAAGGTGGGCTTCGACTTCGAAGAATTCTCCGGATGCTGGACAGCAGGAGGCCTTTGTCGGCAGTCTGGCAGAAACCAATCCAAGCAAAACAGTGTTCGGGTGGGCGGACACAACTGTGCATTTTACTACTGTAATCTTTGCAGTTTTCCCTTTCGACAAACGGGACAGAGCACTGTCGAATCATTAAGTCACACTTCAATCGTTTATTGGATCTTGTTCTACCCTTTTCCATTATAGACTTACGAACTAGAGGTACTTTCTGAAATTAAACAGCTGTCGCAATGTTGTGAATTTCTCCTAGATCCGTAGCTCCATTGTTAGGTTTTTTTCACAAGTCAAATTTTCTACTCTTGCCTTGCGCTTTTCGGATCAATGCTAACTATTGTGGTTCTGCTTGTCAAAAAAAAAAAAAAAAAAAAAAAAAACTATTGTGGTTCTGAAAGGAATGAGGTGATGTTTTGTCTCGTAGGAGTAGATACTCAGATTATAGGAAATACAATTTAAAATAGTTTAAATAGTAAAAAAAAACTCTGAAAAATTTCGGGTGTATATCCAAATATTTATGTGCATGCATTTTTTTTTTTTTTTGCAAAAAAGAACATTTCTTTCTAAGAGTACGTCAAAGGCATACTATACATTTCTTTCTAAGAGTCCCTCTGTCCAAAAATAAGTGTCTCAAGTTTGCCCAAAAGTGGATGTATCTAGACATGTTTCATGTATAGATACATCAATTTTTCGGCAAACTTGAGACACTTATTTTGGGACGGAGGGAATACTTAAGGCAGAAGAATTTGAAATACAACACGATTACAACTTTATGCGAACAAAACGAGCGTAATACGAACTCCACACCGGCTAGTTCGAAAACAGCCGCCACCAACATTACGAACTACAACGCAAGAGCCTATCCAAGTTGAGCAACAGAGCCGTGACTTGACCGATGTCAGTCGGCTCGGAAGTACAACACATCCACCTGAACATCCCTTGTCGACGCACCATCCACCCTTTGATGCAAGAAATGAGGTGGCAGTGAAAGGCGGGGCTTGGTCGGTCCTGAGAAAGGCAACATCCTGCCGGCGTACATTGTGCCTCTGAATAAGGGGGAAAACATTTTTTATATATATTGTGTAAAAATACAAATTTCAGTACTTTGAAATGACTTTTCATTTGACAATTTTTTGTGTCTTTTTAATACAAGTCAAAAGTAAATGTTCTCTTCCATGAATTTTTGTGTGCAGATATAGAATGTCGGGATGTACACCCAGATTTTAAAAAAAAAAATTGACATTTCAAAATGCGTTTTTGAACAGTGAAAGCATATGCTCGTACGACCCAAGTTGGATTTCCGTGAAAGGATATGCTTCAGCTGCAGTAGCTGTCCGGTTAAAGGTTAGGCAGGCCGGACTGAAAAACTCTCACGAAGGAATCGTCTGCTGGTAAGCTGGTTACGGTCAACGGAAAAGAAAAAAAAGGTAAAACCTCGCTGATGCTTTAGGTAGATCTGGGATTCCCACAACGATGAGATCTGAACCAAACATGAAATATCTAAGCCTTGCATGAGGACGTGTCTTAGCTAGCTAAGCTAGCTAGACTGATTCCCAACCTATAGCGTCTTTTTGGCATTAGAGTTATCCACACGCAGTAGAGGAAAGAAATTATTGTCTTCTTTCCGTGTGTGCTCCCGAAACGGCACATAGATGCCAAAAGATCGCACAATGTTGCGTGCCAATCTGTGGAGTGCAATGCTGGATTGAGTGATTCGAGTGGCGACATGAATGCCATTGGCTCGTAGCCAGTAAATTGATGGATGCTATTCCGATTGGACGTGACCCGAATTGATGGATGCTATTCCGATCTGATGGAGTAAATTAAAAAAACTACCAAAACTAAGACAGGTTTAAACGGTACCGATCTTGGTAATTTTTTCAAAAAACTACCACGTTGGGACTAACGACAACATACCGCACTGATTCTTGTCTAACTATACTTTGACAGCAGTGCTGACTGAATGGGCCCACCCGTCAAAGCTGACTAGGCAACACACGTGGACGTAAAGCTGAGCTGGACGTGGGGCCCACTTGTCAGCCCCCACCTTTTCCCCTCCTCTTTCTCTCTCTTCCTCTCGTCCTATCTCCGTCGCTGCCTCCTCTGCACCTATGCGCTCGCAACAATGGTCGGCCTCCTTCTCTCGCTCCAGCGTCGCGCCGGCGTCGCCGCCGCCTCACCCTCCTCCACCCCGTGCCGAAGTTGGGCGGACACAACTGTGCGTTTCAGTTTTGACTCCTGTAATTTTGCACTTTTTCTTTCGACAAACCAGACAGAGCACTGTCAATTCATTAAGTCACACTTCAATCGTTTATTGGATATTGCTCTACCTTTTCCATTATAGACTAATGAAATTAGAGATACTATCTGAAATTTAACAATTTTAGCAATTTGTGAATTTCTCATATATCCATAGCTCCATTGTTACGCTAGGTTTCTTTCATAAGTCAAATTTTCTAATGTTGCTAGGTATTGTATAGTTTTGAAATGAAGGAGGTGATATTTTGTCTCGTAGAACTAGATACTCCCATTATGGTAAATACAACAACAATAACAACAAAGTCTTTCATTCTCGGACATGATGTTTTGACTCACGGGTTCAGATGAACCCGTTGTGCAAAATACATTTTTAACGCATTTCAAAATTTTAAAAAAATTCAAACAAAAATTTTGGGTGTTCATATGAAAAATGTCTATCCGTACAAAAAAGTTTCGCATCGAAAATACATTTTGTGTGACCGGTATAAAAAAGAGGAAAAAAATGTTCGTGCGAACGCTGGGGATTTGTCTTTTTTACATCGGCCGCATAAAATGTCTTTTCATCCCGATTTTTTTATTATACGAAGACATTTTAAAATTCATTTTTTGGGTAATGGGTGTAGATGCACCTATGAGCCGAAGTGGATTACCTTCATTCTCAAACAAGTTGGGATAAAATAGAGTTGGAACCCATAAGATACCAAATCCATTATGGTAATTAAATACAATATAAAAATATTTTAAAATAGTAAAGAATTCTGACAAAAAATCTATATCCAAACGCAACAAAAAAATCACGAGAAAGAACATTTTTTTAGAGTACTTCAAGGGCGTACCATACTTTTATAGAAGGCATAAGAATTTTAAATACAAGACGACTACAACTCGCGGCAAAAAAAAATAGTACGATCTCCGGCTAGTCCGAAGACAGCCACCACCGACATGACAAACTACAACGCAAAAGAGCCTATCCAAGCTGAGCAACGGAGCTACGTCCTCGACCGATGCCGGTCGCCTCGGAACAACAACACCTACACCTGAACATCCCCTTGTGAATGCACCATCCACCCTTTGATTCCAGATAGGAGGTGGCAGGCTAAAGGCGGGATTTGGTCGGTCACGAGAAAGGCATCGTCTTCGACATCCCGCCGACGGCGTGCATTGCGCCTCTGAATGAAGGAAAAAAGTAAATGCTTCTCACCACATTTCAGTACTTCAAAATGACTTTTCGTCCGACATCTTTTTAATACAAGCCAAAAGTAAATGTTCTCTTCCGTGAAATTTTGAGTGCAAATATAGAATGTCAGGATGTACACCTGGATTTTCTTTAATTTTTTGACATTTCAAAATGGGTTTTTAACAGTGAAAAGCACATGCTCGTACGATCCAAGATGGATTTCCGTGAAAGGATATGCTCCAATGCATGTGAGCTGCAGCAGCTGTCCTTTGTTAGGCCGAACTGGAAAAACTCTCATGAAATGAATCGCCTGCTGGTAAGCTGGTTACGGTCAACGGAAAAGAAAAGAAATGTAAAACCTCGCTGATGCTTTAGGTAGATCTGGGATTCCCACGACGCTGAGATGTGAACGAAATATCTAAGCCATGCATGAGGACTTGTCTTAGCTAGAAGCTAGCTAGACTGATTCCCCAGCCTATAGCGTCTTTTCAGCTACTATTAGGTTTGCCCAGACACTTTCTTCTTTCCGTGTTATGCTCCCGAAACGGCGCATGGAGGCAAAAAAATCGCGCGCTGGATCGTTGCGTGTGTGTGTGCTCATCTCTGCCCAAGTGAAACAATGTTGCGTGCCAATCTGTCGAGTGCAATGCTGGTTCGAGTGGCGCGACATGCATGTGGCCATTGGCTCGTAGCCAGTAAGTACTAGCATGGTTTTTAGCCATGGCCGGCCGGTGTGAGAGAGAAACTTCATGGGTACGTAGTCATGCCATCCATCCATTGCCCTGTCGGGAAGCGGGACCATGATCGTTGATCGATTTGGAACAGATGGGTGGAACTAGACGCAAATGGCGGAACGTGGAAGGAGTGACCAGTCTTGGATAGAAAACATCTCGCAAGTTGAAGAAGAAGAAACCAAGGTGGTGGATGCGGGAGGTCGCCGGAAGTCTCGTCGCGGCTTCGGCACTTGCGCCCATTTGCAGCGGTTGTCGCCACCTCGCGATCGCTCGCCTAATCGACTTGTTTCATTCTCCGCATCGCGCTACATATCCTCCGAAATTAATTAATTGCTACTGCTGTCCTGCATCATCTGATCTGCATGTGCCCTAGCCGGCTACCCCGGGGTTCTTTTTGGTGTGTTGTGTTGGGCAGGCAGCCGGGTCTCCGACCCACGTCCCCCGCGTTGTCCTTTCTCGCCTTTTTTATCATCATCATCATCATCAACGGCGCCGGTGGTGGCCGTGACCCGAATTGATGGATGCTACCAGTTGAGGGCTCCCATTGCGTGGCTGTTTTACACCTTTCCTCCAACTTTTCGTCTCAGGAGGTCGGGTACGGGGTACGTGCTGCTCTTGTTTGTTCTAGGTGCTCCGTGCCCGGTGCCCGGGTACACTATCACAGCCAGGGTCACAAGTGAAAAACTGTTTACTCCTACTCCCTCCGTTCTAAATTAGATGACTTTCATTTATCAAAATGTGGATGTATCTATACTTGTAACATGTCTAGATACATCCATATGTGGGTAAATGAAAGTCATCTAATTTGGAACGGAGGGAGTACTTCCTTCAGCAAATGAGAGAGAGACCAATTGTGAACCGCTTCGGTGTGTGAATACCATATGTGCAATTTGATGTCTTTGGCCAGTTGTCTTGTACATTTGAAAGGATTCTAAAAACAAAGTAATAGGAAAACACAGTAAAATAGAATGTGAATAGAGGTGCAAAATAAGAAAAAAACACAAAAAAACCTTATCGACATCGTGAAATTAAAATCAATCCACACGAGAAAAAATAATTAGGATGCCATTATGTCACTAATTTCGATCTTGTTCTTTGCACGTCGAACACCCTTCAAGATGCGGTGTAGTGCAAACGATCTGATATAGTGGGAAAAAAATACGAGATACAATGCAGAAAATCTGGTGCAAAATTGTTTTTTTACTAAAATGTTTAAACGTAAATTTGCACCCATTAGCAAGACACGTGTAGATTGCTAAATCGCAAATTATTGTTGCTTAGTGAGTGAAACCTCCTTTTTGAGGGTTTGTAACAAAATAAAAGCACGTGACACAAAATTGGCAAATGTCGTTGTTTGATAAACTATAGGGAGTATGGAGTAGTTTTCTTGTGCTGGCCAAAATCCTGATACTCCAACAAAACATTTAGTGGTAGAAACATGCCATTAGGTTTAATTTTGAGTACACAAGTAAAGGGTAGACCCGTTTGGAACGTCAGATTAGAAAAACATAAGAATAGAAAGATCAAATGAATTAGATGTCCACTAAAAAACACAATAATTATACAAGATGTTTGTTTAGATGCTCCACAAGAAATTTGCAGGAATATATACATTTCTCCGTTAGGGACAGAAGGGACAAGGAGACCTAGGCATTTGACTTCAAAGGAAAAGAAAACATAAGATTCTTTTCAATTGAATATTAAGAGTTTTGAATACAAATAGTTTCATTGTATTTTGAAGGATCTGCATCCCCTACGAGTTTTTGGAGTTGGTTGTTTCAGCATTCTCTATAAAAAAAGCTGAAAATATGAAGAAAAAATAGAAAGTGGATTTTGGGCAGGTTGAATCCTACGTGAAATGTGTAATGTAATTTATTTGGTTGCATCATAGCAGAAATAAATTTGTGAATGATTAATTGTATGCAAATGTCGTTGATAAAATAATCAAATCTTCACCGGGTTGAATTTCATTGGATTTTTTTTGGAATTCTATGCAAGGATTACCATAGTTTTCAACACAACCAAAATGCTAACCCAATAGAATATCCCATAATCCTTATGAAATTCCTCTGAATCAAATAGCATCTTCCGAGGAGAAATTGTATCCAGTCAAATCTCATTCTACAATTGTTTCTTAGTGTGATTTGAAACACACCAAGATATTAAGTCGTGTAGTTTAATTCAATACTATAGAATTCAAGTGTCGAAAACATTCTAATCATGCATTCTTTTCTCCTTGTGTTCTCAGATTTTTTTTAATCGAAGTGCACTAAATTAGAACTACAATGTATGTTGTAGTGCACAAGTCGTTGATATAACACCGACGAAACACCATTTATAAATATTACATCCTTCGGAGATCTGAGCATTGAGCTCGAGGTTGACATGGCAAAGATGGAAGGCAGGAGCGTCCCCAGGCGTTGATCTAGCAGCGGCGGCAGGCGATGGTGAGGAGTGGTACCCGGCGTTAGGGAGGGGAGCCGTAATTTACGGATTTTAGGGAGAAAGGGGAGGATGGGTCGGAGTTCGGTCGAACCATGTAGGGTAGATTTTTGTTCAGATGCCATTTTTCACATAGACCCTCATTATACGCTCTGTGAAACTGTATCCCGCCACATTGTCCAGCCACACAAGCGAGTACGGTACAAAAACAAGTGGAGTGATCCGTAGTGACCCTCTTAATTCCGCTCTGCGGACGTATTTAGGGTTATACTGTAACCAAAATGAGATAGTGAGTGAAGTTCAAACATTGTACGTTGTAGATGTAATTGCTCAGCAGTAAACTGTGAGCAAAAATAGTCCACAAGAATAGGAAAAAGTCTATTTATAATCGGGATTGAGATCCTATTCGGTAGCGATTTTGAGAGAGATTGTGTAAGGAGTGCATATGACAAGTGAGACCAAATTGTCAGGAGAATAGACCGTAATCCCGGCAGGGATCCTCATATTCCCGGTGCACTAGGGCATCTCCAGTCGCACCCCCCCCCCCCCCCCCCCCAGCGCCCCTAGCCCGAGAAATAGCGCCGTTTTGGCCCAAATAACGCCGTTTTCTCCCACTCGGCCCTCCAGGAGCCCAAATAGCGCCGCTTTGCGCCGTTTTGGGGCCAGCACACCCAGGCGGAACCTAGGCCATTGGGTTGCGCCTGGGGGGCAAAAGTGGCGTGCAAAACAGGCGGGCCAGCGCTGTCAGCGACCAGGAGAAATGGCGTGGAAACAGAACCGCCCGTGAGCGGCCACGTCCTCATCCTCTCGGCTCCCGCGCCGGTCAAAGGCTGTCGGAGTAATGGCGTGGCCAGCGCCCAGTGAGCGGCCGTCGCCGAGCCGTCCAATCGCGGGGCACGCGGCGCAGTAATGGCGCGCCACCGCCCCTCCGTCTGGCCTTCCAAGCGTGCTATAAAATCCCCTCTCCTCGCCGTCTTCCTCCCTCTCGCCCTCGCCTCCCTCAAGCTCTCCTCTCTCGCCTAGCACTCCCCTCCCCGATGGCCGAGCGCTTCCCCGACGACGACGCCGCCGCAAACGGCTTCGGCCGCCGCCACCTCCAAAAGCACGAGGCGTGCATGTTGTACGAGGCGGGCTACCCCACGCCGCCTGACATGCGCGTCCCTGGCGCCTCCGGCGGCCAGGGTTCGTGGCATTTGAGCGCGGGCGGCTTGCCCGTGCCTCCGCCGCCAGAAGGGGCGGAATGCGACCACGTGATCCAGGAGGTAATCGCCGGCCTCACCCAGCGCAGGCGGCGGATCCCCGCTGGCAGCCGGACAACGACGTGTTCTGGACGCAAAATTTCGTCCGGCGCCCCGAGCAGGAGATCGCCGACAGAGGCCGCAACGGCCCGGTGGAGGGCCACTGTGTGGGGACCCCGGACTAGCTGTCTGAAATACCCGATTATGCTTAACACAACGATCCCGTGATCAGTCTGTCGTTGCACATAATCCGAATTGGATACCAAAGTTTACATCCATTACAATACCGAATTAAAAGTCTTACATAAATGGTCATTTAGACCAAGTCTTACATAGGTGCCTTCATGGGCCAAACCAAAATATCAGCGGAAGCTACTGCGTAGTAGACATCGAATCCTAACGACGATGACCCGACAGGCAGCTGACTTGTGGAGATCCTTAGTTCGCATAGAAGTCGCCATACTCCTGCTCGGCGTAGTGCTCCTCCTCATAGTCTGGTTAGGACAATAGCCAGGGACAAAACCAATATGAGTACATTTGAATATACTCGCAAACTACCCCAACATGAGTATGCACTAGTTTTATTTTAATTTACAACTTTTATTTATTTAAAACATCTCTATATCTTTATTGAAAAAGGTAAGAAGAGTTTTATAACTATCTTTAAAGAAATCACCATTTTTATCTGTTTCTCCAAAACTCCTCTTTTCCGACCATAGCCCATCATGGTCCACTTCCTCCAACAACCTCATACCGATCCGTTGGTATAGGTGTAAGGAACATTCTCCACTTTATTTTCTTTTTAAAACTCAAAGTCTTTCAAAAACTTGCACATGGTCTTAGGACAGCCTCCCAACTGTCCATATCCGAGGACTCGGCTATTCGAATAGCTTTAACCCTCTGCAGAGGTAGCACGCTTTTAGCCCACATTCATCCGGTAACTCATCGTGTTAGCAACGTGCCGCCATACCAGGTGTATGCGAAGTTGAGCCACCGACCATAGTCTCTCATTTGCTCATGCTAGTATAGAATCCTTCCCATATGACACTTTCCGTCGACACTCAGTCCAGTTTCCCGTCAGAAACCCTAAGTGTGAGGGCTCATAGTTTTGTCCAGCGGTTTATGGTGGAACCTTCTATCCTCCCCACCAACTTGTGTGAGGACCCGGGTCAGGGGGTAGGTCCTCGGACCATCCCTCATGTATAACGGAGTGACCTCCGTCGATGAGGTATCCCATACTAATAAGAGCAAACTACATGACTAAGCCATATTCCCATATGGGGGTAAATGTGGTCGCACAGGGTAAGATTGGTCGTCATAGTACTAGGACACTGTGCATTTTTCATAAACATCACCATTCTCCATTTCTCCACTTCAACACCGACATCTCGGCATTCCATAACCACACAAGTATTTTCAAAGAAGTTTTGAATAAACAACATTGTTTCACATCCTATAGTTTTATATAAACTACCTTATATTTCTACATAGGGTGGCAAAATAATATCCATATACTTTTTGAAAAGGTTTTGTAAACCAATGCCTTAAGAGTAAATCATTTGATCAAAGTAGATGCATATGTATTTAGGTGCAAGCTCAGGGAGTAGCTTGCCTTGCTCGGCAAAGTGGCCTTGGTCTTGATCTTCAGATTCAACAAACTCTCCTTCCTCGATAAATCCGACAGCGTTCTCGTCTAATTAATAAACAAACAATACAAACAATCACTAAACTACTCAAGCAATTACCTCAACATAACAATCATAAGCATCACAAATAGCTATTGCACACATCAAACAATACAATTTGGTTTCAATTTAATTGAATTAAACATTATTTCATTATGTCTAAATTATGGCAGAAACTTGTTGAACATGTTTAATTGCATAACTTGAGTTCTATTGGTCACAAAAATACAAACTAAATTTTTATAGAAAGCTACTGATGTGTAGAAGACAACCCAATTTGATTTGGATTAATTGGAGTTACCAAACTCACTACACAAATGTTTTAATCCAGTAACTTAATAATCAAGTTTTAGCTACCAATTAAGTTATGTTGATCCTAAAATTAAATAATTTTAGGGGTAACTAAACATGACTAAATGTGATCTAACAAAATTGGTCCTAATTCATTTGGGTTAACCATTAAACATCTATAAATGTTTTAGTTCAGAAGGGTGTTCAAACTTCAACTTTATAATAAACAATTACTACTACACAAATAATTCTACCAAAATTAGGGAAGCTAATACATGGCAGTACTAAGGTAACAAATTTTTTTTGGAATTATTTCGCTTAACATAGTATCAGAAACAAACAAGTTTAGAATTTAAACCTTCTGTAGTATTTTTAATAATACATTTTTATTATTTATCTAAATGAATTGAATCCACTTGGGTTGATTAAACATTTTCATAAGCTTTCCAAAACAATTGGATTTGATTTATTTGGATGTCTAGATCTTGAAATTTAGATTTTTAAAGTTGGGTCCAGTACTGAAAATTCTTCTGGAAATTAAATTAGAAAATTCCTTTATTTGGATAATGTTGAGAAATCTGACGGGTGGGGTCCACCCCTCAGTGACTCAGCGCACGCGGGGAAATGATTAAAATGCTGACGAGTGGGGTCAGCATGTCAGCGGCTAGCTACAGCGAAGCGTTACGCTGCCGTTGGATTTAGATCCAACGGCTCGTGTTCAAAGACAACGGCGACGGCCATTTCTGGGCGGCGCCGAGGCTCCGGCGACGGCGAGGTGCACGGCAACCTCACCTAGAGGGCACGGCAGATGGCGGCGTTGACGCGAATCAACGGCGGAGGCTCGGGGAAGGTCGTGGCGCGAGTTGCACTTGCTGGGACGGCGTGTAGCGGCGATGGCGACGCGTCGAACATCCACGGCCACGGCAACGGATTCCGGCGAGCTCCTGCGGTCGCGTCTGTGCACGAATCAAAGGGAAACAAGGGCAGGTGAGTGCGGTGTCCATGAGGAAGAGAGTACGGGCCAGAGGGGAGAGAAGGAGAGGGTGTGGCGTCGCGGCCATGGTCGACCTCGACGACGGCCGTGGCTGCGGCAGGGCACGCCCCCTGGCGGTGCACGGTGAAATTGGAGAGGTTGAGAGGGAGTGAGGATGGTGTGGAGTGTCCAGAGGGGCTCGGGGTGGTTTTATAGCGCAGGGGCCGGTGTTTCGTGGACGGGGCGCACGGACGGCGTCGAGGTGCCTCCGGCGAGATATTTGCTTGATTCCTCTGCGACGCGTGTAAGGAGCTCGAGGCAGAGGTGTCGGGGGGGTCCAGGCGTGTTCTAGAAGGTCGTGGCTCGAGCCTTGCGTGTCGAGGAGCAGCGAGGGGCTCGAATTTGGCCGGCGCCGTCGGATTGCCAACGGCGGAGAAAACGGGGACATGGCGGCATTGGGGCGAGGGGGTGTGCTCGAGTGCTTCTCCTCTGCGTGCAGAGGCTGCAGAGGCACGGCGGCGTGGGCGGACGCGAGCAGGGGGGGCCTGGGAGGCCAGGAAACGGCGTCGAACGCCATGGCGACACGGCGCGCTGCGTCGGGGCGAGGGAGAGAGGTAGGGGATGACGGTTTTGAAGAGAACCCCCTGCCTCCTCTTTTCTTCTGTTTTCTTTTATTTTATTTCAGTCCAGCAGCATTTCCTGGAATTTATTTGGGTACTTAAACAATTTAGAAAAATTCAAAAATATTTGTGGCTTCCCATACATGTAGAAGCTCCACAAAATTTGGCTTTCAAATAAAATGTTTTGAATCATTTTTTTCATAGGGTTTTAATTATGGTATTTTGATTCATTTCAATTGTTTTTACTTTGAATTTTAAAATAGGTGTAAAATATTATTTGAGAGAGATAAGTAGTAAGGATGAAATGAGAGTGGTTACTATACCACTCCTCTGAATTTTTGTTTGGAAGAAAGTTTAATTTCTTTGTGTGTCACTTGCCACTTCTATTTATTTCTTGTTTCCACTTTTGTTTTTGTATTTCAAATTGTTAATTCAAACAAACAACACAACACAAAACAAGAAATAATTACCACAAGCAACAATGCACAACAACACATAAAATTAAAAAAAGTTTTTGTTGGCCACATTTTTGGAATAAATTACTGATTATAATTTGGGATGTTACAGATCCTTCCCCCCTTAAAATAAATCTCGTCCCGAGATTTGCTAGGCTGGGTACTAAAGATTTGGGAATTCTTCCTAAGATAATCTTCGCGTTCCCAAGTTGCTTCTTCTTCAGAGTGGTTAGTCCACTGGACTTTGTAAACTTGATCGCGCGTCTTCGGGTAACACGAACATCTTCTTCGAGAATCTTGAGGGGTCTCTCACGATAAGTCAGGTCTTGGTTCAGGTCGATGGAGAGGTGGTCGATGTTTTTGAAAACATCAGGCTGGTCAGGAACTTCAAGACACTTCCGGAGCAAGGAAATGTGGAAGACATCATGATAATCTCCTAACTCCGGGGCAACTCCAGCTGATAGGATACTTCTCCTCGACGAGCAATGATCTTGAAGGGTCCAATATACCTTGGCGCTAATTTTCCTTTGACATGGAAACGCTGCATTCCTTTAAGGGGTGTCACTCGGAGATAAACATAATCTCCGACACTGAAGTGAGATCACGGCGCTTGGTGTCAGCGTAACTCTTCTGACGGGATTGGGCAGTTTTGAGGCGTTCACGAATAAGCTGAACTTGCTCTTCAGCTTCACGGAGGGTATCTGGTCCGAACAATTTGCTTCTCCGGTATCGGACCAATTCAGGGGTGTACGACACTTCTTGCCGTAAAGGGCTTCAAAAGGGGCCATTTGCAGACTAGACTGATAACTGTTGTTGTACGAGAACTCTGCAAACGGAAGACAATCTTCCCACTTGGAACCATAGGATAGAACACATGCGCGAAGCATGTCCTCCAATATCTGGTTCACTCGCTCAGTTTGGCCATCGGTCTGGGGATGATAAGCTGTGCTAAATGCTAACTTGGTTCCGAGGGCTTCATGAAGGGATTTCCAGAATCTTGAGGTGAATTGCGTGCCTCTATCAGATACAATCTTCTTAGGCACACCATGCAGGCTCACTATTCTGGAAATATACAGGTCTGCTAACTGAGCTCCGGTATGGTGGTCTTGACAGGAATAAAGTGGGCAACCTTGGTCAGTCGATCAACGATGACCCAGATTGAATCATGGCCTCGGTTGGATCTTGGAAGTCCGGTAATAAAATCCATTCCAATCTCATCCCACTTCCACTCGGGAATTTTCAAAGGTTGAAGCAATCCAGCGGGTCGCTGATGTTCAGCCTTGACTCGCTGACAGATGTCACACTTGGCTACGAAAGAACCAATCTCTCGCTTCATTCCATGCCACCAAAATCTTTCTCGAAGGTCTTGGTACATTTTGGTTCCGCCGGGGTGGATTGAATAAGGGGTCTCATGGGCCTCCTTCAGGATTAACTCCTTAAGTTCCGTGACATTGGGCACACAGATACGGTCATTGAATTTCAGCACTCCTTCAGCATCTTCGGTAAAACCGGGTGCTTTGCCGAGGGAAATCTTCTTCCTAATTCCTTCAATGCTTTCATGACCTTTTTGGGCTTCTTTGATTTGATCCATCAGGGTTGGGGTTAACTCTAAATTGGCGAGATAACCATGGCTAACAAGTTCTAGTCCAAAATCTTGAACTCTTTGAACAAGGCTGGCTGTTCGGCTTGGATCAGGGCATTCAGGGTGCAAGGTTTGCGACTAAGGGCATCGGCAACTACATTAGCCTTTCCGGGTGATAATGGATTCCAATATCATAATCCTTGATTAATTCCATCCATCTCCTCTGTCGCAGGTTCAGATCTTTCTGGGTGAAAATATACTTCAAGCTTTTGTGATCTGTATAGACCTCGCAGCGATGTCCCGCAAGATAGGGACGCCACGTTTTAAGAGCAAGAACAACAGCAGCTAACTCCAAGTCATGGGTTGGGTAATTCTCTTCATGCGGTCGCAACTGCCGGGACAGATACGACACAACTTTGCCTTCTTGCATCAGAACGCAACCAAGTCCGAGGCGTGATGCATCGCAATACACGTCGAAACTCTGGGTGACGTCTGGCATAATCAATTGGGGCTGAGGTTAGTCTCTTCTTCAGTTCTTGGAAACTATCCTCACACTTCTGAGTCCATTCAAATTTCTTGTCCTTCTTCAACAGTTGGGTCATGGGTTTGGCTATACTGGAAAATCCTTCAACGAACTTGCGGTAATAACCGGCAAGTCCGAGAAAGCTTCGGATTTCAGTCACACTGGTTGGGGATAACCAGTCAACAATGGCTTGGATCTTCTCGGGTCACAGAAATTCCTCCGGCAGATACAACATGTCCGAGAAATGCCACTTCACTGAGCCAAAACTCACACTTGCTAAGCTTGGCATACAGCTGGTGCTCTCGGAGGTCTCCAAAACTAGACGCAGGTGTTCAGCATGCTCTTCTTCGGTCTTGGAATAAATAAGGATGTCATCAAGGAAAACTACCACGAACTTGTCGAGGTACTCCATGAAAATCTTGTTCATGAGATTCATGAAATAGGCTGGGGCATTGGTCAGACCAAAAGACATCACGGTGTATTCAAACAAACCGTAACGAGTGGTGAAGGCGGTCTTGGGAATGTCTGTCTCTCGATCTTCAACTGATGGTAACCTGTCCGAAGATCGATCTTGGAAAAGACTCGGGCTCCGTTCATTTGATCGAACAGATCCTCGATCTTGGGAAGAGGGTACTTGTTTTTAATGGTCACGTCATTCAGCTTGCGATAATCCACACACAGGCGTGTGGTACCGTCTCTCTTGTCCACAAAAATAATGGGTGATCCCCAAGGTGAAGCGCTTGGGCGAACAAGTCCTTTGCTGAGCATATCTGCCAACTGCTTCTTCAACTCAACCAGTTCTTCCGGATTCATCCGATAAGGCTTTGGGATATAGGGGCTGTTCCTGGGATAAGCTCAATTATGAACTCAATTCCCGGTCTGGCGGCATACCAGGCAATTCTTCTGGGAAAACATCCTTGAACAGGTGAACAACACGGATCTCATCTAGGGGGTCGAGCTATGCTCTCATGGCAGCCTGGGTGAGATTGACTAGTTTCAGACACATACTCCACTTCTACTTCTTTGTCGGTGGTGATGGATACAGCTCTTCTGGCACAGTCAATTCGACCATGGTACTTGGCTAACCAATTCATACCGAGTATAACATCGATGCCTTGGGTTCCCAGAACAATTAAGTTAACTGGAAACTTTTCTCCTTTGATCTCAAGGGGTACATCGGAGCAAAACATCTTGGTCTCTACGGTGGATTCTGGGATTTGGATGACCATGGGTTTGGGTAAGAGGCTCTCGACTAAACCTCCCTTAGCAACAAATTCTTGGGTAACAAATGAATGGGTAGCACCAGAATCAAACAGAACAGTTGCAGGTACTGAGTTGACAAGGAACGTACCCAGCACAACATCCGGCGCATCCTGAGCTTCTTCAGCATTGATGTGGTGCAGACGACCCTTGGCAACAGCAGCATTTCCGCGGGGTGCGGCATTCTTGCCATTTCCATTGCGGCCTTGACCATTGTTCTGTGCCGGCGCATTGGGGCGCTGGACATTCCTCTTGGGATTGGGACATTCTTTGGAGTAGTGACCCTTGTTGCCGCATTCAAAGCAGACACATTGGGATTGCGGGTGAAGTTGTTGAAGTTTCCTCCGGGACGGTTATTGTCATTGGGGCGGTTGAAGTTGTTTGGGCGGTTAGGGTAATTGGGGCGTGGAGCTTGGGGTGGACGATAGGCAGGCCTGGGTTTTGCTGAAAGATACGAGGTTTCTGGCTGCTCGAACCTTCCTGAGCATTCATCCTCCTCTTGCGACCTTCATACATAGACTTGCGCTTGGTCTCCAGCTGGATGGCTTTGTCCACAAGTGACTCCAGATCACGGAAGTCATGGATAACCAGAGCACACTGCAGTTCATCATGAAGTCCACTCATGAAACGCTCCATCTTCTTTCTTCTTGTCGGTGTCATCAGGAGCATACCGAGATAAGTCGGTAAACTCATCAGATAACCGACCACATCTCTACTTCCCTGCCTCAGCTTGCGGAACTCATCCTTCTTCCTCTCAATAAGTCCGCTGGGAATATGCTTCTTGCGGAACTTCTCCTGGAACTCAGCCCAGTTGATAACATGACCAGCTTGCTGGAGAGCCTTGGTAGTTTCCCACCAAGCTCTTGCAGGTCCAGCGAGATAGTGGGTTGCATACACACTTTCTCATTTTCTCCCACAGCAGCAACTTCCAGATTGTTGTCGATGGTGCGAAGCCAATCATCGGCTTCTAGTGGGTGAAGTCCCTTGGAGTAGGTGGGTGGGTTGGTCTTCTGGAAATCGCCTAAGGTGGATCGCTGGTTTCCATCGCCATTGCCATTACCACCATTGTTGTTGTTGTTGTTGTTGTTGTTGTTGTTGTTGTTATAGCGGCTGCGAGTTGTTGTAGGGCAGCGAGATGAGCTTGGCGCTCTGCCGGGCATCACGTTCCTCCATGATAAGCGCGAGAAGTTGGGCGGGGGTTGGGTCCGGTGGTGGTGGTGCTGATCCTTCCGCACGACGGGGCGGCATCCTGAAGCACACCGGGTATAAGAGGCAAGGCAAAAAGTTCGACTAAGGGAAAAGACGATTTCGCAAGTGGTTGATTAATTTAAGGTTATATGAAAATATTTCACACAGATTTAAACAAGACAAACATACTTATATTTCACAAACATCACATCAAGGAGTTCACAACAACATCAAGCTTACAACATCACCTTACATCTAGATACATAACATCTGGTTTCCAAAAGAACCACTACTTCGACTCGACTAGCGATAGGGGGTCAACCTAATCCTGCGGTAGTGATCAAGTCACTCGCCTACTGAGGTGGAACCTCCAGCTCTAACACGTCAGCATCTGACTGGTAGGTGGCTCCTCGGGATCCTCCTCCTCGTCCTCGAGAACTGCCTCGAGTGGCTCCTCCTCCTCGTCAACTAACTCCTCATCATCTCCTCCTCACAGTCCATCTCCTCCACGAAGTCATCATCGTCACTGAGGAAAGCGTTGTTCTCCTTGCGGAGATCCTCGCCCTCCTCCTCCATCTCGTCAGTATGGTGCTCTAGATCCTCAATCAGCTGTCCTGCTCTGCCACCTTCTTGCGGAGCTTCACGATAGTCCTCCTCAGCTGGGCCCTCTTCCTGAGAAGAGCGACCTTCTCCTCATTCTCGCGAAGCTCAACAAGCGAGACTCGCGGTCAAAGTGAAGCTGAATCCTAGTGCGCAACAGATCATCCTGAGTGCACTGAAGTAAGATCTCCATGTCCATGATGTAGCTCCCAAACATCGGGTGGTAAGGGTAGGAGTAGGGTGTCCGTCGCAGTTGCGCCTCCCGTAGAACCGGAAACGGGAGTCTACTAACTCCGCCTTGTGCTCCTCACAAAGTCGGGCTAGCATCCTCTGTGTGGCAGTACAGAGACCGTCAACCCAGGTGGGCCTTGGTGGTGAAGATGAGCGTCCTGGAACTGGGAGACTTGATGTTCCTGCGAACTGACGACTGATGAGCCAGCTCAGCCTTCCGACACCGTGAACATCAATCTGAGCTCCCTCAAACTCTGGAGCGGGGCGACCTAACAGCTTGCTCAACTCGAACAAGTCCCTCTCAAACGTCAGCTTGCTGTCCTTCTCAAGCTGAACGAACTCGGTCCAATGGAGTGCCATCTACAATTTTTAACAAAATTTTAAGTTAGTTAGGTGACAAGTGTATCAAAATTTTAAATGTAGTGGGCAACAAGTGAGTCAAATTTTAAGCTTAATGAGAGTGTGCAAAATTTTAAGGATACAAGGAAAATGTATATTTAATGAGAGTAAAATTTTGCATAAGTAAGAGGATTGGAGATAAGCAGTTTTCGAAAATACTTCATTCCTTTTTTTTAGAAATTATCTTTTGTAACATTTGACTAACGACCATGCTAACTAAGGTTTCCTAAAGTCAGGATGGCTCTGATACCAAGTCTGTGGGGACCCCGGACTAGCTGTCCGAAATACCCGATTATGCTTAACACAACGATCCCGTGATCAGTCTGTCGTTGCACATAATCCGAATTGGATACCAAAGTTTACATCCATTACAATACCGAATAAAAGTCTTACATAAATGGTCATTTAGACCAAGTCTTACATAGGTGCCTTCATGGGCCAAACCAAAATATCAGCGGAAGCTACGGCGTAGTAGACATCATATTCTAACGATGACAACCCGACAGGCAGCTGACTTGTGGAGATCCTTAGTTGGCGTAGAAGTCGCCATACTCCTGCTCGGCGTAGTGCTCCTCCTCGTAGTCTGGCTAGGACAATAGCCAGGGACGAAACCAATATGAGTACATTTGAATGTACTCGCAAACTACCCCAACATGAGTATGCACTAGTTTTATTTTAGTTGACAACTTTTATTTATTTAAAACATCTCTATATCTTTATTGAAAAAGGTAAGAAGAGTTTTATAACTATCTTTAAAGAAATCACCATTTTATCTGTTTCTCCAAAACTCCTCCTTTTTCCGACCATAGCCCGTCATGGTCCACTTCATCCAACACCTCATACCGATCCGTTGGTATAGGTGTAGGAAACATTCTCCACTTCATTTTCTTTTTAAAACTCAAAGTCTTTTAAAAACTTGCACATGGTCTTAGGACAGTCTCCCAATTGTCCATATCCGAGGACTCGGCTATTCGAATAGTTTTAACACTCTGCAGAGGTAGCACGCTTTTAGCCCACATCCATCCGGCAACTCATCGTGTCTGCCACGTCTCGCCATACCAGGTGTATGCGAAGTAAGCCACCGGCCATAGCCTCTTATTTGCTCATGCTAGTATAGGATCCTTCCCATATGACACTTTCCATCGACACCCAGTCCAGTTTCCCGTCAGAAACCCTAAGTGTGAGGACTCATAGTTTTGTCCGGCGGTTTATGGTGGAACCTTCTATCCTCCCCACCAACTTGTGTGAGGACCCGGGTCAGGGGGTAGGTCCTCGGACCATCCCCTCATGCATAACGGAGTCATCTCCGTCGATGAGGTATCCCATACTAATAAGAGCAAACTACATGACTAAGCCTTTTCCCATATGGGTAAATGTGGTCGCACAGGGTAAGATTGGTCGTCATAGTACTAGGACACTGTGCATTTTTCATAAACATCACCATTCTCCATTTCTCCATTCAACACCGACATCTCGGCATTCCATAACCACACAAGTATTTCAAAGGAGTTTTGAATAAACAACATTGTTTCCCATCCTATAGTTTTATATAAACTACTTATATTTCTACATAGGGTGGCAAAATAATATCCATATACTTTTGAAAAGGTTTTGTAAACCAATGCCTTAAGAGTAAATCATTTGATCAAAGTAGATGCATGTGTATTTAGTGCAAGCTCAGAGAGTAGCTTGCCTTGCTCGGCAAAGTGGCCTTGGTCTTGATCTTCAGATTCAACAAACTCTCCTTCCTCGATAAATCCGACAGCGTTCTCGTCTAATTAATAAACAAACAATACAAACAATCACTAAACTACTCAAGCAATACTCAACATAACAATCATAACATCACAAATAGCTACTGCACACATCAAACATACAATTTGGTTTAAATAATTGAATTAAACATTATTTATTATGTCTAAATTATGGCAGAAACTTGTTGAACATGTTTAATTGCAACTTGAGTTCTGTTGGTCACAAAAATACAAACTAAATTTTTATAGAAAGCTACTGATGTGTAGAAGACAACCCAATTTGATTTGGATTAATTGGAGTTACCAAACTCCCTACACAAATGTTTTAATCCAGTAACTTAATAATCAAGTTTTAGCTACCAATTAAGTTATGTTGATCCTAAAATTAAATTTTTAGGGGTAACTAAACATGACTAAATGTGATCGAACAAAATTGGTCCTAATTCATTTGGGTTAACCATTAAACATCTATAAATGTTTTAGTGCAGAAGGGTGTTCAAACTTCAACTTTATACTAAACAATTACTACTGCACAAATAATTCTACCAAAATTAGGGAAGCTAATACATGGCAGTACTAAGGTAACAAAATTTGTTTGGAATTATTTCGCTTAACAGAGTATCAGAAACAAACAAGTTTAGAATTTAAACCTTCTGTAGTATTTTTAATAATACATTTTTATTATTTATCTAAATGAATTGAATCCAGAGGGAGTGAGGATGGTGTGGAGTGTCCAGAGGGGCTCGGGGTGGTTTTATAGCGCAGGGGCCGGTGTTTCGTGGACGGGGCGCACGGACGGCGTCGAGGTGCCTCCGGCGAGATATTTGCTCGATTCCTCTGCGACGCGTGCAAGGAGCTCGAGGCAGAGGTGTCGGGGGGGTCCGGGCGTGTTCTAGAAGGTCGTGGCCCGAGCCTTGCGTGTCGAGGAGCAGCGAGGGGCCTGAATTTGGCCGGCGCCATCGGATTGCCGACGACGGAGAAAACGGGGACAGGGCGGCATTGGGGCGAGGGGTGTGCTCGAGTGCTTCTCCTCTGCGTGCAGAGGCTGCAGAGGCACGGTGGCGTGGGCGGACGCGAGCAGGGGGTGCCTGGGAGGCCAGGAAACAGCGTCGAACGCCATGGCGACACGGCGCGCTGCGTCGGGGCGAGGAGAGAGGTAGGGGATGACGGTTTTGAAGAGAACCCCCTGCCTCCTCTTTTCTTCTGTTTTCTTTTATTTTTATTTCAGTCCAGCAGCATTTCCTGGAATTTATTTGGGTATTTAAACAATTTAGAAAAATTCAAAAAATATTTGTGAAGCCTTCCCATGACATGTAGAAGCTCCACAAAATTTGGCATTTCAAACTAAAATGTTTTGAATCATTTTTATTCATAGGTTTTAATTATGGTATTTTGATTCATTTCAATTGCTTTTACTTTTGAATTTTAAAATAGGTGTAAAATATTATTTGAGAGAGATAAGTAGTAAGGATGAAATGAGAGTGGTTACTATACCACTCCTCTGAATTTTTGTTTGGAAGAAAGTTTAATTTCTTTGTGTGTCACTTGCCACTTCTATTTATTTCTTGTTTCCACTTTTGTTTTTGTATTTCAAATTGTTAATTCAAACAAACAACATCAACACAATTAACATGAAATAATTTACCACAAGCACAATGCACAAGCAACACATAAAAATTAACAAAAAGTTTTTGTTGGCCCACATTTTTGGAATAACATTACTGATTATAATTCTGGGATGTTACACGCTGCAACTCCAAGGGCCGCAAGCGGTGGTGGGGTGCTCGAGGGCGCACCCTCGCCTTCGTCCTCAACTACATCGCCGCCAGCAACGAGCCGCGGTTCACCATGCCGCCGTGCACGGCATCGTGGCTGCCGCGGCGGATGGGCGGCGACACCTCCTCCTCCTCCTCCTCCGGCGCGTGCTCGGCGCCTCCCGCTGCTCGGCAAGCCGAGCAGTACGCCACGCCGCCGCCCATCCTGAACTCGGGGCGGCGTGCTCCCAGCCGCAGCGGCACGCTGTGCATCAACGAGCGCCGCCCCGTGTCGCCGCCCCACCGCCTCGTCAAACCCAAGACGGAGGGCAAGAAGAAGGCGCCGAAGTGGCAGGCGCCGCCGGAGTACGTCAGGGCGGCGCCCAGGATGGAGGCGCCGGAGGACTCGGAGGAGTTCCCCGGCAAGAGGATCGCCATCGAAGCCTCGTACAACGAGGCCCACCCGCGCCGGACGACGTCGCCGACGCCTGGTCGGCGAGGATGTACGAGGAGGAGGAGGTGGAGCGCCAGCGGCGCATCCTCGAGGAGCTGGAGCGCGAGCGCACGACGACTACTAGCCGTCGCATTCCACCTCCGCCGCCGCCGCCGGAGTACTACATCCTCGACCCGAGCGACGAGGACGAGGAGGTGCCCGCGCCGACGACCAGCAGGTGGCACAGCGGAGACGACGGCGCAGGCCCCAGCAACGCCGCTGGGAGCGGCTCCGACGACGGCGATGGTGACGACTACAGCCACCTCATCTACAGCCAGCTGGGCATGTAGATCGGCGTGTTGATCGCCAAATAATATTTTTAAGTTTTTATTTTAAGTTCGTACTATGTAATCGATGAATTTCCGCCATATATTAATGAAATTCGCCTAGTTTTGCTAAATTTGCAAAAATTGTGTTTTTTTTTATTTTGGGCCGAATCTTGGGTTTGGGCACGGCTGGGAGAACGTCGCCCCCAGGACGTGAAATAGTGCCGTTACCCCCCAGGCGGCCCAAAATAGCGCCGTTTTTTCGGCCTGGGGGGGCCGAACGACTTTTTTTGACGGGGAGTGGCCCCGAAGGGCCTGGATGCTATTATACTTTTGCGGTGCAGGTACAATTTACAGAAGGGACCTTTAGTAAAAGGAAAATTACAGCACAGTCCCAACTAATAATAGGATAGACCCTAAACAAAAGATTGGAAACGCAATTAGGTCCTCTGCCGCCGTCGACGAACACCAAGCTCCAGCCACGGCCATCCGCACCAGCTCCGGGGACGAAACCACTTGGAGTTGGAGGGAAGAGGAACGCTGTTGTGAGCTTGTGGAAGGGCCTCCACATGGAGGTTGAGAAATCGCTGGCAACGATGCCAGCGCCATTGACCACCAGTTTGGTCACCATAGTCGGATGCCAGAGGCTCCGAGAGTGTTCTTCAATCTGCAGCATCTCTACTCCCAGGTCATCGGAGAGGGAACAACGCAGCAGCACCTCCATCTTCCTTCTGCTTCCACCATTGCGCCTTGAAGGAGAGAGCTCAGTACGCCACACGCCACATCTCCAGCTCCCTATAAACCCAATCCTCCGCCGCTTCAACATATGAGCAAGTCCGCCGTTGAACTCCAGAATCCCGCCACGATTCAGAGGTGGCAGACAGAGGAGAAAATAGCAGGCAAAGAAGACCAGGGCCCGACCTTTATGAAGAAGCCGCTAGTATTCCGCATCGTCGCCGCCTTCGATTCCCACCATGGGAACACCACTGCGAGGAGCGGAAGACCAACGAAGAGCCAGGGCTGGTCGGGGAGCCCCATCTCCATACTTCCTCTGCACACCTTATTAGGAGGGATGCGGGATTCCTTCCACCTCCCTTGCAACCCCGCCTGCCACCAGCGGGATGCAGCGAAGTAGACAGAAGCCACGGCGCGGCGGATCTGGCCGCCGAGATCTACCGTCCTACCCTCAGTCGGCACATAGCCACACGCCCTCAGGCCAAGACCTACCTCTAAAGCTACTTCTAGTATGAACAGGAGGAGCCTACCACCTATTCCATCCCCTCGCCGGCCGGCAGTACCTCCGGGGAGAAGGAAGGAGAGGGGCGGCGACGGAACTCTCCAGACGACTCTCAAGAGGGGCGAAGCGGAGTAGACCAGCAACCTCCGTCCGAACGACTGGAGATGCCCTAAACATGTGTAAGGTTTGATTTAGACCGAAATTCACAAGTTTCGTATGCGAACGACTGAGATTTCAACTTTAGGTTCAAGCCGCCTTAGGGCACCTCCAACGGGCTGGCGCAAACGGACACCAAAATGTGTTCGGTTTGGTCCGTTTGGGGGCGGACCGCGGACACATTTTGGCCCTTTGTCCGTTTGGGGTGGAGGTGCCCCCAACGGCCTGGAGCAAAAACTGGCCCTTTTTAAAAAAAAGTTGATACATAGTTCATCAAAACAATAAAATGGTTCAAATAAATTCGAAATAGGACATCAAATGTCCTCGCGATCACGGATCAGCTTTTGCTTCTTGAGGATCCATGCTCGTTGCTCCGGGTCCCTGATGGTCAGGTCGGCCATCATGATCCGGTTCTCCTCGGCAAGCAACGCGAGCTTCACGCGGTTCTCTTCGGCCTTGACCTTCTCTTGCTCGATCTCGAGCTTCTTCTTTGTCATCTCTATATAGCATGCCATTGCTTCCTCCTTGTCCTTGCGTTTTTCGACATACCTTGCGGCGGTGGACTGTTCCTTCTCGGCGATCAACGCCTTCAACGTCTCCTCCAATTGTGCCGCCGCCTCACGCTTCGAGTCTTGTGCGGTGGACTTGTGTCCTCTCGTTCTCACAGCCCGAGACCCCGAGCTTTGGCCGGATCCACACCGTCGTCTTCACCGCTAGCTCTTTTCCTCGATCCATCGCCGGTCCCTTTCTTCAAGGAGTTGTAGAGCTCTTGCCATTTTGGACACCCCTTGATCATGTCCCAACAATGGGGCAATGTGAACTTGCTCTTGAAGAAGGCCTTGTGGTACTCCAGTGCTTGAACGATCTTGTCCTCAACACCAAAGCCACTCACCGGACGGTTCTTGACATGCTCGTAGGACGCTTGGAATTTGCAACACTCGGCCGAAATGTGTTGCCACCTCTTTGTGAGAGAGCCCTCATTGCGATCGCTCTCAATCTGGTATGGGGGCAACTTCCTTATCTCATGAAAATGCTTGTGGCATCTAAACCAAAAGGCCGAGCCTCTTTGTTGGGCACCAAATTTTGCATTTTGCCCACAAGTCATCCAAGTCTCGCAAAGAATCTTGTCCTCCTTGTCCGTGTACGACGCCGTGCGGATGTTCTTCCTCTTGAGGCTCGCCGCGATTCGAGCGTGCTCCTCGTCGACATCGAGGGGCTCATCCTCAATGTCGACCACATCGGCCTCCGTCTCGGGCATGGTCGCATTCGGGTCTTCTGTCTCGGCGTCTTCCGGGTCGAAGAAGGCCGCCGTCGGGTCTTGTGTCTCGGCGTCGGCAGGGTCGATGTAGGTGCGGCCGTTGATCTTGTCGTGCATGATTGTGTCGTCGAAGTAGGCCGGGTCGGTCGGCGTCGTGGGAGGCATGTCGTCCTTGAACATGAGGGCACGGGCCTCGGGCATGGTCATCTTGGCCGCCATGGACCTTGATTTGCCACGCGAAAGCCCGTCGCCGGCACTCGGTGTCAAGTTGAGGTCGAGCGGCTTCGGGTCCAACGGGACCGACGAAATCTCCGGCGAGGCCTCACGGGAGCCCAGCCGCGACACTTGATGAAGAGCGACGACCGGTGAGGGCGTCGAGGGCCGGGGAGGACGATCTTGGTGGCTTGGCGGAGGAGGCCGAGCTTCCGGCCGATGCGGCCAGAGTGGGGAGAGGCCACCGAATATGAGTGCAAAAACCTCACCCTTGAGGAGAAGCACAGCTCGGGCAGCGGCCTGCGTCGCGATGAGATCCTGGTTGGCCTGGGCCTGGATGGCGGCGAGCCTCTCCTTCTCCTCGGCCGCTGCCTTCGCGGCCTTCTCCTCGGCCAAGCGCTCCCGAGTCCTCTCCCTCCGGCCTTGTCGCTTGCCCGACTCCGGCTTCCTCTCCTTCTTCTCCTTCTTCACCACCAGCAGGGCGGCGCCGGCAGCGGCCGTGGTTTTCGACAGCCCGTCCTCCATCACGGGGCAAAGGCTGGGGCGGCGGCGGCTGGGCAAGGGTTTGGGGACGAATGGAATGGGGATAGGATGTGTGGCTGGCCATTGGGCCCGACGCGGACAGGGAGGACAAATGGGCGGACCGAGAAGTTGTCCATCCCACCCCAAACCTGGACCAAAGTTGGGCCGCGTTTAGGGCGAAATCTCGTGTCCGGGCGGACACTGGTCCGTTTGCGCCAGCCTGTTGGAGCACCTCCTCTGTCCGTTCGGACAAAAGAGGATTGGGCTAATCCTTTTGCGCCAGCCCGTTGGAGGTGCCCTTACCTATACGAGAACTTTTTCCACAAGAATATCTGTAGGTACGACGTGAATAGAGACAATGCAGATAGCAGAGTCATACCCAGTACTACAAAAGACGTGACACACACTACCATCTTCAGCGGAAACGAAAGATTTAACAAAGCACATCTCCCGTATGGCCAATTAATTTTATTCCCCTGACTGCTGTCCTTGTCTTCTTTCACTTGTCTCCACGAATTCATTAATTTCAATCAGACTGTTTTCGGCATCATGCATGCACGCGCACTGGAACCGCCCAGCGGGCAGCGGCTCAGAGGTTTTCACATTGACCTTTGGAATTTACTCTACTGCGGCTGCTCTGCTTCATGCGGTTTCATTGCAACACATCATAAATGGCCGAAGGAAAAGATCACCTCATCTGAAAAATAACACCGCCTTACACTGTGTAAGCACAGTTCCCTGACTTTGAGTCACTGGACAGTGGAGCCCACGAGCTGCGGGACCCACCTGTCAATGACCCAAAGTCAGGCTTGGCAAAGTCAGAGAATCTCGTCCGTGCTCAAGCCGCGTGGATTCTCTGACTTTGCCCCTCTGCCTTTTCCCTGACTCACTGGACAGTGGGGCCCATGAGCTGCGGGACTCACCTGTCAATGACCCAAAGTCAACCTTGGCAAAGTCAGAGAATCTCGTCCGTGCTCAACCCGCGTGGATTCTCTGACTTTGCCCCTCTGCCTTTTCCCTGACTCACTGGACAGTGGGGCCCACGAGCTGCGGGACCCACCTGTCAATGACCCAAAGTCAGGCTTGGCAAAGTCAGAGAATCTCGTCCGCTGCTCAACACTGGGGGTTCTATATACTATTCTAAAAAAATCGGCTCCCTCTTTCTTTGTCCAGCGCCTCGCTGTGAATTTTTTGGGATTTTTAGAACGAGAAAGCTGTTCAAGAAAATTTGAAAATGAAACACAACAATGAGACATGCTTCACACTCCGGCCCTGCGGTTTTTAACCAGGAAGGCCCTTCACATGTATTCAAAAAAAGTTAATCGGGATGAGACGATGCACCTAGACGGCTACGACAAGATTGTACTATATTAAAAGTGTAGTGATGCCATCCTGCAGAAACTGGCTCGATATCTGTGCAAGACACTGAGCGAGAAAGCTTTGCACGCATGCATGATGATCCTGTGCGAGCAGAGTACTCGACCAGTCGACCTGACATTATTTTATGTATATTGCTGACATGCAAACATCACATCACGTCAGCCATAGGCAACGAAGAACATGGGCACAAAGCCGAGATCACTGCAACACTTTGATTACATTCAACAAGACAACAACTTTTACTTCCACTTCCGGAGTGATTAATGGTTTTACGGTGACACAACAACAGTAGCAATACCCAACACAACACAATAAGCTAGAACACTGGACGAACACAAAGGTGGTAAGATAACTAGTGGGAGCAATCTGCAATATTATTCCATCTCCTCTTGGATTAGCCCTCCGTTGCCAGAGAGGCACACGGGCTGCAGGAGGATGATCAAAGACGTCGTGGCTGGTCTTGGCTAGCTCACAACTCTTCTTCTCTTTCACATTCTGCAAAACAAGTGATTATGTTATTATTGGTTAGCTCTTTGCTCACATGAAGTTCATGCAGATGCAATGTGTAAAATGCTGCTAGTGCGTACCTATGCTCCTAACTTGGCAGAACGGAGGATCTTAGTGATGGTAGGGCGGTGGCGGGCTGGGAGTGGGAGGCTTGTACGCCGGAGGGGTAGGAGTAGGGGGCTTGTACGGAGGTGGTGACGGCTTGGGCGTCGGCGTGTATGGTGGCGGCGATGGCTTGGGCGTCGGCGTATATGGTGGCGGCGACGGCTTGGGCGTCGGCTTGTAAGTTGGCGGCGACGGCTTGTACGTTGGTGGAGAAGGCTTGTACGTCGGCGATGGCTTTGGCGCCGGCTTGTACGTTGGTGGCGACGGCTTGTAGGTTGGTGGAGAGGGCTTGTACGTCGGCGGTGTCGGCTTGTATGTCGGCGATGGCTTGGGCGCCGGCTTGTACGTCGGTGGCGATGGCTTGTATGTGGGCGGTGCCGGCTTGTACGTCGGCGGCGTGGGCTTGTAGGTCGGCGGAGACGGCTTGTACGTCGGCGGTGTAGGCTTAGGCTTGTACGTGGGCGGTGCCGGCTTGTACGTCGGCGGTGTAGGCTTGGGCTTGTACGTAGGCGGTGCCGGCTTGTACGTCGGCGGCGTGGGCTTGTAGGTCGGAGGAGACGGCTTGTACGTCGGCGGCGATGGCTTGTGCGTCGGCGGCGTAGGCTTGGGCTTGTATGTTGGCGGAGTGGGCGTGTAGGTCGGCGGTGAGGGCTTGTAGGTGGGTGGCGCGGGCTTAGGCTGGGTTGGTGGCTTGTACGTGGGTGGTGTGGGCTTGGGTTTGGGAGTGTACGTCGGAGGCTTCGGGGTCGGAGTGTAGGTGGGTGGCGGCGGCGGCGGCGGCGTGTAGGTGGGAGGAGAGTGGCCGTATGGCGGCTTGTGGGAGCCGGTGGGTGGCTTGGCGTGGTGGTGGTGGTGAGGGGGCTTGTGCCCCTTGGGGGGAGGCGCCGCCGGCATCGGGGTGGGCTTGTACCCGCCGGCGTAGCCGCTGTCGGCCTGGGTCTCGAGGACCAAGCTCACGGCCAGGAGGGCCGCCAGGAGAGCGGCTTTGCCACCCATTGCTCAGTCACTCTACTCTCCCTCGCTGCTAGCGAGCTCTCTTGGCTGGCTCTCAGTGTGGTTCTGAGAAAAAGGCTACCTATGCCACTGCTTATATACACGGGGGAGTCTTGGATGCTCTTGTGGAAGCATGTGATGGAGCCGCACCGTGGCGAGAGGATAGGCATGTGAGGGTGGAGGAGGTTTCGCCGCTGCTCACCGCTGTGGCCGGGGTTTCACTAGCTCAGTGTGTACGCGAACGGGGATCGATATCGAGCTCTATGCACGCAGTAGTTGCGCTTGCACAGTAAAAGCCATGCGAGAGCCTGTGCATCAGCGTATACATGTCTCGGTGACCGTGATCATATGAATGCAGCAGCAGAGAGTAGGATGGCCATTGCCTGTTGGTGAGGGCATAGGCGCCGCAACAATGTTGCTTTTTATAATCCTAGTTGCATATGTTAGCTTTTTACTACAGCTTTCAAGAAAAGCCGGCCTCGTGATGGTAAAGTTCATTTTTCTCGTTGTGCAAGAAAGAGGTATCAACTCAACAGAAAAATGCTCATGTAAGTTTTTTTTTACCGTGTGGTTACTCGAATTGTAGGACATCAGCGTAAGTATACGGCTACTTGTCCTAACACCACCGCACAGTGACTATAAAAGGACTTTAAAAAAGGAGATCCTTTATCACCAATACTTTTTAATATTGTTGTATACATGTTGGTCATTATCTTATCTTGTTGAGAGTGGTGTTTCTACCCTACAATATGTGGTTGATACGATTTTTATTCATGGAACATGATTTAGAAAAGGCAGTTATTGTGAAGCTAATTCTATGTCTTTTCGAACAATTATAGCGTCTTAAAATAATTTCTACAAGAGTGAAATCTACTGTTTTGGGAAGGCTAAAGGGGTTGAGGACCAGTATACACAAATTTTTGGTTGTGAGCCGTATTTGGGTGTGCCCATCTGTTACAGATATTGCGTACCAGTAGGAAGTCGCTTTGAAAACAAACTTGGCTGCTGGAAAGGCAAGATGCTTTATATGGAGATTATTTAGTCTTAGTCGATTCGGTTTTAACAAGTTCACCGATGTTTATGTTGTCTTGAGATACCCCAAGGGTTAGGAAAAATTCAACTTTTATAGATCTCACCTTTTCTGGCATAGGTAAATATCGTTTAACAAAATAGAATATTATTTGTAGACCGAAAAATCAGGGGGTTTGGGAGTTGAGGTGTTAGAGTTGAAAAATACATGTTTACTCGGCAAATAGTTGTTTAAACTATTGAATGAACAAGGTATGTGGCAGCGGCTGCTGCGTAATAAATACTTATACAATAGAACACTGGCACGTGTAAAGGTGCAACCGATGGATTCTCCATTTTGGAAAGGTCTAATAAAAGTTAAATATCAGTTATTTAGTCGTGGTGTTTTTCGAATTGGAGATGGAATTAGTACTAGGTTCATGGAAGGCATTTAGCTAGGTGATACTCCCTTCATGGAACAATACACTTATTTATATAATGTTGCCCAACAGAAAAATATTTTTCGGTTCATGATGTACTAGCTACTGGAAAAATGTTTTGGTTCAAGATGTACTAGCTACTGCACCTCCGCTGAATATGAGTTTCAGGAGGGCTCTGCTTGGGGATAAATAGGATGCTTCGTCTCATTTGCCACCGTTTAATGGAGGTTACTTTGTCAGAGGAACCGGATTTATTTGTTTGGAAGCTAACAAATAATGATGTCTTCACAGTTAAATCAATGTATAAACACTTGATGAATGGGCATACTTTATACCTTTGCAAATACCTTTGCAAATTAAAATAACGTTGAAAATTAAGATTATTATGTGTTTCCTTAGTAGAAAAGTCTTGCTCACAAAAGAAAACCTTGCTAAAAGAAAATAGCAATGCAGTAAGAAATGTTCTTTTTGTGGCTCGGAGGAGACGGTCGAACATTTATTTTTGTCTTGTCCTTTTGCAAAATTTGTTTGCCGCGTGGTTTATAGTTCCTTTAACATTCCTCCATCAATCAATATAACTAATATGTTTGATAGTTGGTTGAATGGAATTAATAGTAAGGCAAAAACTAGAATTCATATTGGAGTTTCAGCTATTTGTTATTCTATATGGAACTGTCGAAATAATCTTGTGTTTAACCGATCAAACAATTTTCATATTGTATAGGTGATCAATGTGGAGGCTCATTGGATCCAGCTATGCTACGAGTGGACCAGCGAGAACTTATGGCTACTGGTTGTGTCCGGCTACTAATGGTCGCACATGATATCTTCTGCCGGGCTTCGTGACAGCATATTAAACGACTTCGAGATGCGTAGATTGTTTATGTTGTCATTTTCTCATTGGTTATGTCTCAACCTTATTTTATTAGTAAGTTGTAAACTTTATAGTACTACTAAACATTGTAATAAAACGGCCGTGTGCATCGATTGATGCAGAGTCTCGGGTCTTACCCTCATTTAAAAAAAAAATACCTTGGTCTTAGAATGCCTGAAGACTTATCTAAATCACGCTAACGACGCTGGCTCTCTTAGTCACGTCGTAGGATTGTTCATACAGGAATGCACACCCTGCCGTCCCTGATTAGCAAAGGTCCGGTTTCGTTTGGCCGTTTAATCCACAACGGTAAGCTTCACCGTCGCATCTCCCGTACCATGGGTGTAGATATAACTTCACACGTTAATTAACTCGAACCGGGCTATACCAGCACGATCCGCATCCTCGTCTCTGAATCATTAATTTTCAAGAAAAAGGAAAGATTTTTTTGAGGCACGATCCTTGTCTGTAAAATAAGCACGAAAACTACAAAAAGGTTAGTGATAGACATTAGAAAATATCATCAGGACTCTAGAGACAATTGCTAGAGACCAAAGTGACTGAATCTACGGCCCATCTAATAAAGCCCATTAGTAGTTTACACTGAAAACGCGGAGGTTTGCGTGAATGTTCATATCTGCATAGATCCTATGTCTTTTCTGTTGAAAAAGAATAAAAACAGTATTGTGGATAGTGTTTCAGGAAACCCCTAGGATTCTGAAATTCATTAAAATAATACTGGTCATGCATAGCATATGGACCGATGGGAGCTGACTGTATGATCTACTTCACTTCAGAAATTATGACAGAATCGTTCCATAAAAAAATCTCAAATTAAAGAAAACTAGTTTTGCATTCCATTTGAATTTACTCCCAATCTACTCCAAAATTTCAAGGAAAATATAATTCGGAACCAATCGAAATTAAATTTCGTGGAAAATTTATCTCTGCTCACGAGCAAGCCTAGTCTTTCGGTTCATATAGGGAGCTCTGATGCTCTAGGATCTACACGACTTTATGGCATTTCAATCAACTTCTGCATTTCAAAATTAGTTCTACGTAAAATTTATTCTTTATTTTTGCAGGCTATGCCAAGTTTGATCATTTGGCTGTCATCTCCACCACTTTGCTAGGAATCCGATGCGTAGAAATGCATCGACAAGGAGACGTGGAATGTACTGTCATGCACATACACGGTTCTGCAGAACGAAACACGGACGATGCTGCCCACGAATGACCGGTGAAAAGGCTGAGACCATAATCGTCTTCTTCCTTCCTTCGACCACACTCTGCAGAAAAACAGGGAGAAATTGCTTTCCCCAGAAATCGAGATGCTAACTATTCTCGTCTTTAGTGATGCTGCCACAGGAAACACTCGACAGTTGAATCGATGCCGTAATTGGTTGGCATACGAAACACTAATTAGATTAAAGAAACATTACAAATATTGGAGGATAAAGAGGAATGATGCACGATTATTTTTCTTCGGATAAAGAGGATACACGATCCTGGCCAAGAAACCATACTTCTCTGTAATTGCTTCTCTTATAGTACTACTGCAAAAAAAAAACAAATGCACCCTGATTTCGGAAGATGCGAGCTGATTAACTAAGTTATCTGGGAACACACAAAAAAGCTACTCCCTCCGTACATAAAAGATGTCTCAAACTAAACCAAATTTGTATGTATCTAGACATGATTTAGTATGTAGATACATTTTTTTCGATAAAGGGATCTTTATTACTTAAAGAGAGTTTTAAGTATTACACCCGGCCTCTGCATAGTTAGGATGCACACAGCCTTACCAAGTTCACAAGTCTCAAAACAACAATAAAAATAAAAGACGAATTACATATCAAAATGAGAAATTGTAGAGACGCCTAAGACAGTGGTGGTGGAGGGCCAATCCGGAAATTATGCTGCCACCCATGCTGGGTAAAAAACTCTCTCGCTGCAGCCTCTAACCGAGAGGACACCTCCAAAAACAGGTTGCGGTGCTCCACACGGTGAAGGGACGACCATGATCGTAGCGTAGCCGTGCACCGTTAGATAACTTGCATAACAGAAGTATTTTTATCGTTAAAACCTTGTCATTTCTACTTAGCCATAGCGACCAAATAACGGCAATCGCTCCCACCCTAATAAGAAGTTTAAACCTAGAGTCCACACCGTTTAGCCAATTGCCGAATATATTCGTAACGCTACGTGGAGGGAATAAGGTAGAACCTATCTGGATGGCTGACCATATAGATTTAGCAAATTCGCACTGGAAGAATAAACACTTAATTGTCTCATCATGATGACAAAAGACACACTTTTTACTTCCGTGCCAATTGCGTTTGGCAAGATTATCTTTTGTAAGAATTACCCCTCGACGAAGATACCATGCAAACACTTTAGTTTTTAGCGGTATCTTCATCTTCTAAATTTTCTTATTATTATCAACTGGGACATCAGGAATAATTAACGCCTTGTACAAAGAATCCACCGAGAATATACCATTCTTGTTGAGATTCAATTTAAATTTTTCTAGGACTTGTGTCAGCTGGACCAAGTCGAGCCACAATAGCAAAGCATTCCAAGATGCTTGCCAAGGACCAAATAAATTTCTTCTGAATGAAACATTCGATGGGGAAGTTCCTGTCACTTTAGCGAGCGTATCGCCTTTGTTTCGCACAATTTAGATACATGCAAATTTAGACTAATTTGAGACATCCTTTTGTGGACAGAGGGAGTACTACTAATATCTACTACTATTAAACAACCAAACATTTTCTTTCATAAGCCCACCCGAAAACAGGTACACAGGACAATCAAGACCAAATACCACCTCACAATCAGTCCAGCCTAATTAGATCTAACCGTCCACGTAACAATTAACCCTCAGTTGTGTGCGTTTAGCAATATAGGAGGGCAGACGAAAACTCTGCCGGGGACGATCCCTAGCGACGGCCAAAGCGATGGTCGCCCGCGTTCCGTTTCCTCGCCCTGATTTCACGCGACGTCTCAAACATCTCCCGTTTTGGAAGGAAAAAAAAACAAATTACGTCCTTCGCTCCTATCGTGCGAGTCACGACCCCAGTCCCCAACCGATGTCCTCTTGCGAGGCTTTCATCCCGCCGCCGCCGGCCCCACATCCGGCAGCCACCTCCACCCCCGCCGCTGGATCCCGCTGCTCCGGCCCCGATCGCCACCCCTACCCCGTGGCCGGCGCTTTCCCACATCCGTCGGTGCTGGATCTCGCAGCTCAGCCGCCGGATCCCGCTGCTCCGGCCCGCCCCAAAGGTCGCTCCACCTTGTGACCAGCAGCTCAGGCCGTACGTAGGGATGAGCCAGGCCACCGTCGCTCCTTTCCAAGACCCCTAGCACCCTCGGTCATTTCAAGATTTCTGGTGCGTGCTAACTTAGCTCAATGCAAGTGATGTCCCGGTTCAGTGATTTTCGTTCTTTGTAACTTGGCTCAATGCGTCGTGCACTTGCATCCAGCAAGGTCACCGGTTCATAAAAGTAGATGGTTCAGTTAATCATCGACTGGTAAAGTTTCAGGTTCACGGATAGTAGTAGATTAGTCGAATTGCCCGCCCTCTGTTTGTTAAAATGCTTCAAGGAGAGTAATTTCTTAGGGAAACACCTTCAAACATGAATTCTTATAACATGTAGTTTAAACCTGGAGTCTCTCTCAATAATTTCTTAACCAGTCTTCTATCTATCTATATCTTATTAAGTTTGTGCAGATACACATCCACGCTAAGAAGTTCTTCCTCAAGGTTCAGAAGCTCGGCCTTGCCGCCGGATTCCCGCGGTAGTAACCAAGTCGCAGGCTGGCCGTGTCGCCGTGACCGTCATAGATCTTGCTAGCAGTGTCCACCCGCTGCCGTTGGGACATCGGTGATGCGTGGGCGCTCGCAGTGTCCAGCCGGTGTCACTCAGACGCTCAGGGTACCATTGGTTGGGACTCTCTGAGAGTTCTTCCTGCTTCCAGTGGCAAGTGAGTTTGCCTTCTAATAATTTCAAGTTGCCAAGTGTTCCGATCTTCTCAGTACCGTGCAAATTCAATTTGGTATCAACTTTATTTGTTTTGTGGTGTTCGTCACACATTAAGAACCAGGTATTGGCAGGCACTTCTTGAACCTGGGTGAACCATCAAAGTGCTAAACCAAGATGATATGCCATTCTTGTACAGTTTGGTATTTGGTGAAGGTGTTAAACATCAGTTGTGTTGGTCAATGCAATACAGAACTTTAATCTTCGAAATTTTAATAGATTTGTTATTCACTCAAACAGTTTTCATATTATATGCCTTTATGCTTTGCATCTTGAGAAATCTTTGTAGCATCTCATATAACCGTGGTTGAGGATTTTCTATAATTGTTGGAAGTTATATATGATAATTATTTTATATATCTCCTGAAGGCTCATTTCTCACTTAGTTAAAGTTAATGCTTGGTGAAAGTATCCAAGATGTATTGTCTACTACTGAATCATTCCCAGGTGTTCTTTTTCATCTCTTTACCTGACTAAAACATCTGCAATGTATATATCTATGCTCATGTGATGTGTGTATATACAGGGCCACACTCAGAAGTATTTCCTCAAGGTAAAGAAGCCCAGCCTCGTCGGCGGACTCCGGGCGCAGTTCCTAAGCCGCAGCCTGCTGTGCCCCTCCGCTGTCATGGAGCTCACTGGTCGGAATCAGCACGGTTGCCAAGACGGTGCTGCACGGCACTCGCAGCAGAGTCCATGAGATGTTGTTCAGAGTACCGTCAGCTGGATACTTTCACTAATGTCTGTTTTATCAGGGGAAGAACTTGGACCGCGGATCTTCTGGCTAGGTGAGACCTCCCCATAATGACAAGTGCGTCTTCTGCAATTCTGCGGAGGAAAACGCTCAACACCTATACGTCGAATGTGCAGTAATCAATATCATGAGTGCTACTTAGGCTTGGCCAATCTTGATCAGGTCGTTCCTTCCATGGATAGGCTTTTCGCTCTTAGTGGATTTAGTCGAAAGAGCAACTTCAAGGTTCAGTTAAACAAAATGTTCAACACTCTGATTATGCTGACTACATGGACGATACGAAGAGAAAGGAACAATCGCATCTTCAGAATTGATTTCAAACCAGTGCTGCAAATAATCGATCAGATCAAGGCTGATGCCATCGGCGCAGGCAAGTCACGGTCGCTTCATTCTCATGTCAGGAGCTAGATAGGTTGTGGTGTGTCGAGGTCGCCTCTTCTTTAATATCAGGCCACAGGACCTAGATAGGCTTCCAGCTTGTTTTTCTGGTAGTTTCTCTTCCACTTATTTCTTTGCTTGGGTTGTTTTGCTGGTGTATAGGTGACTCACTCTAGCTGGTGTTTGGTATCCCACCATCTCTTCCTAAATATAAAACAGACTTGTCTGTTTTAATACCGTAACATGTTTCATTGAAGAAATTTGTGCTCTTATTTTGAACCGTCTGAATAGTGCTGCAAAGAAATTCGAACATATGTTCGTGCAGGTGTAGCTGTTGGTGTAAGCTTCTCTAGGTGTTGTTGTAGGAAACAGGAAAAATTTGGAGCACACATGCTGACATGCATTGTCTGAAGGCATCACAGTGATGTCAAGATATACTGAGAAATGCATGTGGCTTGTCAAAATAACTTCCTTTACACAAAGGTTTTTTCTATTTGAAATTGCATTGCAATAGCATGTTTAGTCTTTTTATATATCTTTTACTTCTATCTACCTGGAATTAGATCTTGGTTGTCCTGTGTACGTGTTTTCGGGTGGGTTTAGGAATGAATATGTTTGCTTGTTTAATAGTAGTAGAGATCAAAATTATTTTTTGGAACAATGTGCTTATTTAGTTAGTTACTAGGTAGTAGTGGTAGGAACAAAATATTAGGTACGTGATTATGCGTTTGAAGAGATAAGAAATTGTTTATGCCTCACCACCAGGTTTAGCAGTGGTGACTGGTGCTGATATATGTAGTTTCCCTACGTGCGTATGTGAGAGGACCTGTCCTTGAATGGATGGCATTCTTCAGAAGTCAAGGGGAGGAACCATAGGAATTTTGTAGAAAAGTTTTAGCTGATGCTACTCTTTGTTCTGTTATAGATACACGACAATGATCTATGACTACGGCAGTATAATGCTACTTTTATGACAATGTTCTGTAGTAAGACATTATAATGCTACTTCATGTACCATTTTAAACGACACCTTTTTGAACGCGTTTCTTTCATATGAATTTTAAGTTATTAAACATGTATGAGTGATCTTGTTGGATGTTGTTCGCTGACTAATTTTTGTAAATTCTACGATAATTCATAATACTACATTAGTATTACTACTTCGGAATATAGAAAGAATGTTGTGTACACAAATTTTAGTTGGGACGTGCGTGCACGTGCAAGGCTACTAGTACTAGTACGCAATAAGGAGCAATATATAGCACGTAGCCGTTAGGAAACTCTAGCTAGGACTGTTGTGTTGCCGCTTTTGAATGAGACGCTTTGACCATTACCATGAACGAACCGATGCTGAACGGTATTTGGCTAGGTAAAGACAGACGCAGAGATGCTGAGCTACAGGTAATGTGAACAAGGTGCGGGCACAACTCAATGATTGCTGTGATATTTACCTAACGCCATCCTTACATTTTCACCATTTCTTCAATTCACAACTCACCCAAGAGTAGATTTCTTCCGCCAGTTGCTGTTGTGGCCTCGGCACATTGTGCGGTTGACATGTAAAACAGTGTGAGCCGATGTTCTCCCTGCAACTGATCAGAGAGTCGAACGAGGGAAACGGGAGGGAGGGGACGAGGGGTATAAGGGGAAAGTTAGCGATCGGTTTAGGTTTGCATGCGCGCCTTGTTTTGTAGAAACAACCGAGATTAAAGGTCCATTGTTTTGATCAATTAAGGGAATATTAGACTGAATCTTTTAGCTTCAAAGTTCAAATCAGTAGGTACTAGTAAAATTTTGACCCATCCCGTGTATGCACGCTCCCTGTTTCCTTCTTGGCAGTGGTGGGATGCTCTATGCGGGTGCAAGAGATTCGCACGAACTTCTAGAAAACTCGCGAGACTGTAGTATCTAGGCTCTAGCTCTTTCGTGGAAAAGTAATACTCCTTTGCAGAGGACTTTGTATTGTGTTTGTTCATAGACTCCTTTGTGTTACAGTAGGTTTGACAGTGTTCATAGCGTCACAGCATGGTCTCTAATGTCAGTATGCCACTGTGCGGCATCATGCATGGATGGTTGATGCTTTGATTCCATGGCTAGGTGCAGGGATCATATGGTAGGCAAGAATCTCTTCCTCTTCAGAGGACATAGGAGCGCCATGATTTCGTGGATGCTTTTCAGGAACCACGCATGGGGGAACGGATGATACGTGTTTTACCCATCATTATATCTAGTTTCGTGTTAGGCTCGAGATCGAGGACGAGTGCTTTCTTTTTTCCATTGCGAAACGAGGCCAGTAGTGCGCGAGTGTTTCAGCATGGGTTCACACGAAATGAGAGATCCGGAGGGAGGGTCAGCCATGGCCTGATGCCGGAATCCAAGCTCATCAGCATGTGTGACCTGACCGCGCGAGCCGGAGATCGGACAAAACAACCATGCTTGTCTCCTTGACAATGGTAGCACGGCGATGCTGCTGTAGTGGTGGGACAAAGAAGGTGCTGGGCAGCGGCGGAGCTGGTGGATTGGATGTGGCGCCTGCACTGGAACAGAGAGCTGAATGGTGTTTTGGTGCGACTCGTCTTGTTGGAATGAACAACAGAACTACAGAAGGGAGAGCACTGTTATTGAGGCTCATCTTCAGCATGTTCTTCAGTCCTGACTCCTGAGCACCCTTGTGTCATTTTCTTTTCTCCAAGAATGCAGCAATGTGTTCAGTTCAGATATGTGAATTAACATCGGGCATTCGAGCAGGTGCCTTAAGGCTGAACGGAAGAGCAAGCAACGCTCAAACGCACGTTCATGTCACGGGACAACACTCGCGCGGCTGGATGGGTACTGTGTGTAGCTTGGCAGCAAAACGAGAATAAAAACATGCGGGAGATGGCGGGCAATACATGGGTGGGCCGTCCCTACTAGCGTGCGATATGGGCCCTTATTTACACTAGTTAACATGCTCACGATGCAACATACTTTTCTTCTAAAAATGAGGTTGAAACACCTGATCTTCAAGGAGGCGTAAAGCTCCTTCATCAATGCATATTTGATTGACGCACGAAATTCTCGCAAGCGCGCCACCTTCGAACCTGGGATTCTCCCAAGCCTGAAGTTTATCTTATGTCCGATATAAGAACATCAATCTCCA
This sequence comes from Poa pratensis, assembly GCA_947311845.1. Lineage (NCBI taxonomy): Eukaryota > Viridiplantae > Streptophyta > Magnoliopsida > Poales > Poaceae > Poa > Poa pratensis. The sequence continues at coordinate 70,150,731 of CAMZMU010000128.1, read as the reverse complement.
TCCATCCATCCCTCACTCCCTCTCCCTTTAATTTCTTTGCTAACATCTATAAAGTGAATGAGTAGCTGTGAACTCACCAGTCTCTCCTCACCGCTGTTGTTGACGAAGTGCACTTGTGTTATCGACGCAACTTCTCACTTATAGATGCACATTCAAACATATTTTTTTACTCAATGGCCAAGGCCCAAGGCTCATCCTAATGGCGTAGTTTTTTTTTTTGTTGAGAATTACCACTACTTTATTGCTCAATCACAGAAGGTACAATTATTACATCAGGAGAATCAATGAGCCAGGTGTTTCGACCCAATCCTATTGATAAACACTACGAGCTAGGGAGTGCGCATGGACATTAGACCTTCTGCTTTCATGGATGAACTGAACCGAGTTGAAGTTCTGCTTCCGAAGCTTGATCTCTCTAATAATGGTGTCGTAGGTCGCCAAAGTATCAGTATTGATTGCCTTGACCACTTCTAAGCAATCTGACGCCACAACAATATTTTGGATATTAAGATCAGAAGCAAGAGCAAGAGCTTCCCTGCATGCAATTGACTCAAGTGTGGGAGGATCCACAATACTTAGGACAACGAGACCAGATGCACCTGAGAAAACACCAGCTTCTGATCTGCAAACTGCAGCAACTGCCCCTCTGTATTCATGCTTTGCAACAGCCGCATCAACATTTATCTTCATACACCCAGGTGGAGGAGGGATCCAGCTTTGGATAGGCACATGAGCTGAACCTGAGGCGTTAGGACAAATACGGCTAGCTGAAGATGACCTCACGATATTCAGATCACTGAGGAATTTGTTAATGAAGATGAAGGTCGACATCGGACTCTGAAAGACCTGCTCATGTATTGCCTGGCGTCTAGCCCACCAGATGGACCAAAGTGTTACGGCCACTTTTATAAAATCTGCATGAGATAAAGATCCGATAAAAAGAACAGACACTCCTTGGCATTGGGACATCGGTTCATTGGTAAGTGCTCAACTAGTTCTTCATCTAACAGAGCCCAAACACATCTGGAAGCATTACTCTCTAAGAGAGAGTGCCTCCAGTCCACAGGCTGACGAAGTCGCCATATTTCTAGTAAGCCTGACTGATCCAGTTGGGATTAGTTGTGAGCTAGTCGCCAAATAAACATTCTAATTTTTCCTGGCACTTTAGTCTTCCATAGGAGGTCCATTGCTTCTGCTCTGAACCAGTCGAAGAGCAAGATTGTCGTCCATCCAACCAATCTTCTCTAGTCTTCTTTGTTCGTGCCAATAGTCGATAAGCCGATCTGACTGTGAATGTCCTGTTTTTTCATAGTGCCACGCCCACCAGTCCTCCGTAACAGCCGTACAAAGAGGAATATATTTGATAACCTCAATATCGGTTGGAAGAAAATGTTGCTGAACTTTTCATCTCGCCATGCACATGACGTGTGATCAATCAATTCAGATACAAGGGTTGGAGGGTCATTTCTGAGAGCAACAATTGGTTTCAGCCTAGACTCCCTCGGCAGCCAGTTATGATGCCAAATTCGTGTGCTTGTGCCGTCACCTATGCGTCGGATCAGACCCAACTTAAGAGCATCACGGCCTTCAATGATGGATCGCCACACCTGAGATGGTCGGGCACCTAGCTCAGCTGACATTATGTCACCATTGGGGAAATAAACTGCTTGCAAGATTCTGGCACTAAGAGATTCAGGTACTTGAATAATCCTCCATGCTTGCTTAGCTAAAAGGGCTAAATTGAACAACTCGCATCTCTGAATCCAAGTCCTCCCATATACTTTGGCATGGTTATAGTATCCCATGAGACCCAACTTGGCTTCCTTTTGCCCTGTTTGCTCCCCCACCAAAAACCTCTAATAAGAGCATCAATATGTTTTAAAAGACCATGAGGAAGTTTAAAGCAGGACATTGACAAGGTCGGCACCGCTTGGGCAATAGATTTAACCAGCACCTCCTTTCCAGCCGAAGACAAGATCTGCTCAATCCACCCTTGTACACGACTCCAAATCATATCTTTCAGGTACTTAACAGAACCATTTTTGGATTTACTGATGTCTGTCGGCATACCTAAGTATTTATCTGATAGGCTCTCATTGTTGACTTGACTGATAACTTTAATTTGCCCCCTCACAACATTTGGGCACCCTTTGCTGAAATGAATAGATGATTTCTCATTATTTATTCGCTGTCCTGAAGCTTGGCAATAGAGGTTCAACACGGCAACCATCTCCTCAGCCCCACTCGCATTAGCTTTGAAAAATAGCAAGGTGTCGTCTGCAAAAAGAAGATGATTGACCGGGGGTGCTTGAGGTGCCACAACAACACCTGTAAGATTTTGTTCCCCCTGCTCCTTAACAGGCAAGACAGACCTCCAGCTGCTAACAAAAACAAATACGGTGAGATAGGGTCATCCTGACGGATTCCCCTCAAAGGAGAAAAGCTCTCAGTATTATCTCCATTAACCAGAACTGTGAAAGAAACCGTTTTCACCACCCTCATAATAGAAGATACAAAGGAATGATGTATACCCAACTTGAGCATGATTGCCTCTAAATAATCCCACTCAACGCGATCATAGGCCTTCATCATGTCAACTTTGAGAGCACAAAATTGTTTATGCCTTCCTCTCTTCTTTTTCATGAAATGCAAGCACTCGTATGCAGAAATGATATTATCAGTGATTAATCTACCAGGGACAAAAGCTGATTGCTCTTGCAAAATTATCTCAGGCAGAATCTTCTTCAATCTGTTGGCTTGCACCTTAGACACTATCTTCAAGATTACATTGCAGAGGCTTATGGGGCGAAATTGGGATAGAGAATTCGGTTGCTTCACTTTGGGGATAAGCACAACGCATGTGGCATTAAGGGCAGCGAGGCTCTCATCTCCATTTAACACATTCAGTACAACTTTAGTTACCTCGGCGCCACATAGATCCCAGTGCCTCTGAAAAAAGTGTGCTGGGAAACCATCTGGCCCTGGAGTTTTGGAAGGATACATCTGAAATAGAGCATGTTTCACCTCCTCCTCGGTATAAGGTGCCACCAGATCATCATTCATCTCGCTAGTAACCCGGACAGGAACAGTATCAAGTAAATCATGCATTCCATGAACTCCCTCTGACGTGTATAGGTTGGTATAAAAATCCTTGGACATGGATTTTATCGTGTCATGGTCCTGAACTACCGAACCATCAGGTTTAAGAAGCGATTGGATCTTATTTTTTTGCCTTCGGCCAGAGCTTTACGGTGGAAAATTTTAGTATTGCTATCACCTTCAGACAACCACTGGATCCGCGACCGTTGTCGCCACATGATCTCCTCTCGGTGGTTGAGTTCAACAATCCTGTCACAGGTTTTTATCTCTTCATGAGTTGGTGCAGTCCTCATCGGGTCAGCTCTTAGCTCCCCTAACCTGGTGTGCAGCCTCTTAAGCTCCACTCTGACTTCCCCAAACACCTCACGATCCCATCTGCCTAAGTTACCAGAAACAGACTTGAGCTTTTCTGTCAATTCAGCAGCAGTCTCACATGGTCCTAAACCGGACCAGTATTGTTCAATCGTAGCATGGAACTCTGGATAGGTCTCCCACATCATCTCATACTTAAACGACCATTGCTTAGAACTTCTGTTGGGTGCCGTAGGCCAGGAATCAACAAGTAATTGGATAGGACAGTGGTCTGATTTGGCTGTAGTAAGATGTCGAACTTCAGCAAAGGGAAACCTCTGCCACCATTCTGCATCTGCAAGGGCACAATCAAGGCGAACTCGAGTATATGTTCCACCTCTTACCTTTTTCTCAAAGGTCCAATCTAGCCCTGTGTATCCAAGATCACACAGACCACAGACATCAACCGCATCACGAAATCCACGCATTTGTGCCTCATCTCTGTCACCGACACCCAAATGTTCCTCTTGGCGAAGTACTTCATTAAAATTGCCCATACAAACCCATGGTAAGTTAGAAGCTGCTTTCAAAGAGGTCATCAAATCCCAAGTTTTATATCTTTCAGATTTTTGTGCTTCTCCGTAAATACCAGTAAGCCTCCACGGCTCTTTATCCTATTCAAGGACTTTCATATCAATATGGTTCTTGGAGAAGCTTAATAAATGAAGGACAAACGGGTCCTTCCAATACATCGCCAAACCTCCACTTCTACCTTCACTAGATACAACATAACAATTATTAAAACCAAACGAATTTGACAGATTTTCCATCCGTGTCTTACCCAATTGGGTCTCAATAAGTAATAAAATAGATGGGGCGAAAGCTGCAACGAGGTTCTTCACCTCTGAACTGTCGCAGGCTCGCCAGCTCCACGACAGTTCCAACCTACTGCATTCATAGCTTCGATCCCTTCATCAACCACCACTGCGGCCTGTTGGGGTTCACTCTTAGACATCTTCAGCCGCCCAAGAACATCGAGCGGAAACTGTGGGAGAAACCCTAAGCACCCTCCGTAGCGTCACGGCTCACCAAGACCGGGAAGCGATACAAGGATCGCCCCTTGATCAGTCCGAACGAAACCGAGGAACCCGACGGAGTGTACAGGGAACATGAGATCTCAACGCCGGCGTCCGGCGAGAGCAACCTAAACCCTAACGAGAGGGAAAATCAGCAGTCCCCAGGGGCGAACTTGGGTAGCCGCCCCCATCCCAAGAGAAATATGCTATATATTCCGCAGTATTTGGCCCATATTACGGAGAACATTGGCCCAAAACCATTGTTTTCTTGCACCCCCACCCCCAAGCCCATTTGCCCCTCCAAACTTTTGGCCCAAGCTCCGCCACTAGCTTATCCCATCCAAAGGAAAGAAGTTAAGAAGATGTTTGGTTCGCTATTTTGTAACGTAACCCGATTACGGTGGGATTGGATTACGTTAATATTTGTTTGGTTCGACTTGCCCGTAATCAGGTGCCGCGTAATCAGGTTACATCAGTAGTCAAATCTGATTCCGCCCGTACCCCTGCGTAATCTGTTTCCATCGTTCTCTCTCCCCTGAGGCCTTGTTTACTTCTACTGTATTTTAGGGGATTATCCCGGACCCCGAAAATCCCCACTAGTCTGTTTACTTCTAGTGTATTTTAGGGGATTAGAGGGGATAATCCCTAGATATCCCCCACCAACCATCTCATTTTTGCCTAAAACAAAAACTCCAGTACATGCTAGTGTATTGTAGGGTAAGAGTATTTGTGGGGATTTGTTGGGATTGGGTGTTCACCAAATCTCCTCCCATCCTCACTCCTCCCATCCCCTGGAAAACCCTTGGAGTAAACAAGGCCCGAATCTTCCTCAGAATCCCGTACGAGGGCACCATGGAAGAAACCTCCCCGTGCATAGGAGCTCTGAGGCGCCACACTCCTACGACCCCCGGATCTGGCCTCCACCACTCGGCGCTGCCCCGATCTGGTCTCCACCACCCGGCGCCGCCCCAATCTGTCCGCCACCGCCTTCACGATCTCACTAGCTCCTTGCCTCGATGTGACCAAAACTGGAGGTGACGAGGGCCATGGACCTTGGGGCATCTCACTGGAGAACATCAGCCAGTTTGCGGCCATAATGACGAAGGCAACTTGCGCAGCCAATATCCATTGCGCTGGGAAGCTTTCTCTGTGATTCCATCCCCGAGTTGAACCAAACAAGTTTCTATTTTACCCCATCCCGTTTACCTTACCGGTGTATTTTGATTCCCATTACGTTTACGTTTACAATGTCGAACCAAACAGCTTCTAAGTTCAAACAAACCGTGTTAATGTGACCTTCATGCTTCAATCCCCTTTAGTAGTTACGTCCATCGTCAGCTAACCCCATTCAATTTTTTGGTCCCATCAAAATAGTTCTAGGGAAGAAATAGCTATGATCTCATCTTCCTTCCGCATCCATTGTTGTTAGTGAAGTGCACTTGTGGACTGTTACTGTAACTTCTTAATTCATCTGAACATTTTCTAGTAGCTAGTGGTCAAGCCCATCTTGTGGCTGAGAGCAAAAGGTAATTTTTTTCCTTTGTAAGAGTTAAATAGTTAGTGTTCAAGGCTCATCTTAAAGTTGTTTATAATTTAAACTATAATTTCCCCCTCTAAAGTGTGAGATGATGATTTAGCATGTATTTTTGTCTGTGTATTAAGCTACAACAGCTTCTTGATGTCTATATCTCTTATAAATTAAACCCCACTAAGCTGCATTAATGATTGTCTATCTCAACATGCAAGCTATCAACATCATTCGTTCTCTTAGCCAATCAATTGTCCATGTCAATCTCCACTAATGTATATTAACCTCTACATGCAAGTTACACATCATCCATTTCTTCACATCCAATAATTCACATTAATAATTTATAATACACACTCATTTCTTGTTTATTAAATTTAGTATCTAGACTATGACCGATAGGATTTTGCATATCCCTTTAGACAACGTAATGTATCATACCTTTTATATCCTTTCGTTTACACAATATAGTTACTAAAGATTCCAGCTGCAACGCCGGGGTATCCTTCTAGTTAATATGGTGTTGCATTCTCCATATATTGATAGATTCTATAATAGTACGTAATGCCTCATGCTAACTTCATCTTTATCTAAAATTTATTATTTCATAGTAATGGCACTTTTGTTTCCACATGGTCCCCGATTAGACTAAACTACCACTGAAAAGTAAAACGACAACAACATACATCATGCAGAAATGCAAGTTCCATGTTCTATGCAACACGAATGCCAAATAATAACTTCCTGACAAAAAAGAAGAATGAAAAAGAGTAGGCGGTTCAGTGATGAGTAATCATATGAATTTTAGTTGAGACATAAATGGGTAACGTGAAAAAATCCGATTATCGAGGCACAGGATCCTGACTTGACTGGACTAGGACCAAAATAGTGGTAGTTCAAAAAGTACATGTCCATGGGGTGAGAAAAACGAATATTCTTGAGCTCCTTCTAGAGTTAGTCCTTCCAAACAGAGCGTTTGAAGATATGCTTGAAGATGGAGCACCTCATTCTCATCATGGCTCTTATAGTGTAACTCTAGAGTTGGAGTATCTTTGATAAAGAGTCGTCCTAGGACTCCGCACAATATATGATCTTTACCTCACTAATCATAAGGTTGCTTAGCTGAGAAAAAATCATACTTTTTTAACAAAAAAATTACTAGCACAAACCGAGCATAGTGTCGTTAATTTGTTCAAATACCACAAATCCTGAAACGACTCAATGTATTCAAAAACTCCTGAAACTCAATTCCAAGCCAGGCAGATATTTTCAACTTTTCAGACCCTTGTGGTATACAAGACAAATTGTATCTTCCAGACTCAATGTTTCTAGAATGTGAAGAATTCTAATATATTTTGGTTGTTCCTTAATTTTGGCCGAGTTCAAAAACTTGAGGTTCAATAGCTCCCTAAGTAAATGTGGAATAACCTTAATAGCAATGTTTGATAAGTCCAACACAACGATGTACTTGCATTTTTCTAGGCTAGAGTAACAAACAATTGATTGCATATTTGAGCTAAAACATAGGACGGTTCGAGCCTCAGATGTATCTTTGCTTGATGCAAGGTCATCATTGCATTTGTGCAATCCAATTCGACGAGTACAACCATCATCCGCTATTGAAGCTACTTCAGTTCTTGTTGTGGTTATTACTCTGCTTCCCGTGCCATTATCAACATAACCTCTTTAATTTTTAAAAGATCTATGGATGTTTAGACTCATTTCAAATGGGCCAAGGGTTGAAAGAGTGTTGGGCTAATTTTTGGGGAAGGGGGGCAAATGCCCCCCCTCCCCCCCACATACACACACAATTGATTGCATATGTTTGATAAGTCCAACACAACAATGTACTTGCATTCTTCTAGGCTAGAGTAACAAACAATTGATTGCATATTTGAGATAAAACATAGGACGGTTTGAGCCTCAGATGTATCTATGGTTGATGTAAGGTCATCATTGCATTTGTGCAATCCAATTCGCCGAGAACCCAATCCTAGTGGTACCACTCTATTAGTGCAATCATAAACTATGATGGAACTCTCGTTTCTATATTAGAAAATGATGGATTTTTCTATAAGTGAGAAGTTGCAGTGAGAACACAAGTGAACTTCATCAGCAACAATGGTGAGGAGAGGCGGATGAGCTCACGGCGTGAGCACATGATATAGGTGGAGAGAGAGAGAGAGAGAGAGAGAGAGAGAGAGAGATGTTCTTAAAAGCAACAAAAGGAGCAAATACCCCATGAGAGTAAGAATCCATATGTTGATGGGTAGCCCGGTACCTTCAAACTGAAGCATCCGACCACACTTTATCGAGCATTCCATCAAAATAAGTACCCTACAAAATATTCCTTCCATCTTGGATCCTTAAGTTTAACTTCTCTTTGTACAACCCCTGTAAATAATTTTTTCTTACAAAAAACAATTATGTAATCATCAAAGCATCTACTACACAGATTTTACCCTCAAAAGAACTCTGTATACAACCAGTCATAATCAACCATGAAACTACCATAGCCCTAAGAGATAGCATGGTGAGACACCACACATCCAAAATTTAGGAAAACCAAAAAGCAACAAAAGGAGGAAAGATGAGTGAACCATACCTTAGAGGAAAGCGAAATACTCGAGCTCAAAAGTAAAGCCCATCTGCCCTGACCATCAAAATTATAATCCTATCAACTAAACCACACAAAAACATGGTAATGGTATGAGCGAACCTGCCATGTGTTTTATTGTAAGTGCTAACAAAATAAATTAAGCATCAAGTTTGAATATTCTGAGCCCTACATCAGTTTAAATTCTTCTGTTTATACAACCCCTGTAAATATTTTTCTCATAATAAATATTATTTGACAAGAAACAGGAGGGACGTATTTGCATTTTCATTTATAAGGCGGAGTATCTACAATGGTTCTAATAAATTACAGGGTGGGCAAAGTACAAAAAATGACATTACAACGAGTCAAGCCATTCTTGCATTCTTCCTTCAACCTCGTGTAGTTTTTTTCGTATGTTGATTCCCAGAGTGTGTTTCAAAGCTTCAGTGCGTTCAGCAAGGCATCAACAATCGAAGAAACATAGCCCTAAGACATAACATCATGAGCAACCAGATGAGAAAAATCAAAGAGCAACAAAAGGACAAAAGCAAAGTGAATCCTACCTGAGAGGAAAGACAAAGACTCGAGCACCAATATAAAGTTCATCTGCCGTGGCCATCAAAATAAGCGTTCTATCGGATAAAGGGAAACTGCATGGTAATAATATCAGAAAACCTGCCATTTTTTATTGTTAGTGCAAACAATGCAAATTAAGCATCAAGTTTGTATGAGCGCTACTTCAATCTTGTCTCCTCTTTGTACAATACCTATAAATATTTATTGTTATAATAAATACTTATGTTATATGTTAGCCACTACGATAACCTTTTCCATCAAAAAAGTTTGTATACTCTGGACCTCTGGAGCATCCAATAGAACTATCATAGTCCCAGACATAAAAAATTCAGGAAGCAACAAAAGCAGAAAATCTGAGAAAACCATACCTCAGAGGAAAGCAAAAAGCTTCGAGCACCAAAATAAAGTTCATCTGCCGTGGCCATCAAAATAAGAGCCATACCAAATAAAGGGAAACGACATGGTAATAATTTGAGAAAACCTGCCATTTGTTACTGTTAGTGCTAACAAAGTAAATTAAGCATCAAGTTTATATGATCCCTACTTCAGTTTGTCTCCTCGTTGTACAATACCAAATACTTATTGCTATAGTAAATAATTATGTTCTATTTTTTTTTGAGAAGCTGCATATGTATTACAGAGAAATCGAGTGCAGAGACTCGAACAACACAGAACAACAAAATAATTATGTTCTATTGGAGCCACTACTATAACTTTTTCATCAAAATAAGTTTGTATAATTATGTTCCATCTTTGTCTCTCTATATTTTTGACAGAAAATGCAGTCGGAGCTGCGTTTTCATTTATATAGAGAAATGGCTTGCAGCCGTACAGAAGGAAAAGAAAACAAACTAGGACCTCTAAAACATCATAACAGGAAAGAAACGGAAGAAATGGTAACAGCAAAGGAGCTGCGTTCAATCAGGTTGTTTTGGTCTTTGTAGCATTTCCTTGGTTCGAGTACGGCCGGTAGCATGCTCGCCTATATTGGCTTCCTAAAAATGGTATCTTTGAAGTGGCAGCTCGGCAGCGACCAAGGACCGCAAGCCATGCAAAGATAAGACACCTCAGCGGCGCGTCACTGCTCTAGATGGTGTCTCTGAAGTTGCAGCGCATAGAGCCCAAACTGAATTTCTTTGATAGAAGAGGGAAAACTGTACATGCCATGCCTACGAAAGGCTAGGGAGAAAAAGAAAACGAACACGAAACTAAACACTCTCCCATCTACAGGAGATGGGCACTTGCAACTACAAAAACCTCCTCCCTGACTCGCTGTGCATGATCCGACGCGATCAGATCCTTGCCCTAGAAAATACGCCGTCCTCTTTCCTTCCATATGTGCCAAACCATGTAGCAGCAAGAATGACGGTATCACGCCTTTGGAAGAGAACAGATGCGTTAAATAGCTGATGCACCTTGTCATCGATGGGCAAAGGTAAACCATAACCATCGAGTAGGCAATGCAATGCTTTGCGCCTGAAGATCTGAAACTCCGAATCCCCCAAGATGCAAGTGGGGGGCAGATGGTTTCCAGTTGACCAAGCACTTGCCTTCTGTTGCTTCTTCGCTCTTAGTCAACAGGAAACCTTGCCTTAATTTTGTCGATCATTTTTGCCTCTCTAAATCATAATCCAAAATTTAGCATCAACGCATTAATGTGGTAATATCTCAAATCACCACATCTGCAGGCTACATCACCGTCAGTAACTCCCTACAAAAGATATCATGCTGTGGAAGACATCTAACATCCATCCCTGTGTTCGACATGTACAGAATTCATGTATAGAGGTTGTTGCTATTACTATTTTCTGGAACTCACATGACATGATGTCGCTCATGACTTACATTTATATCTCTTAACTTTTCCTTTATTCTCTTCTCTTGTTATTCTTCACTCCTAGCTTTGCTTAAGAGTGTACAATGCTTGTTAATGGCTTATTTCAGAAAATGAACACAAGCCCAGAATACAAAGTATCAATCAAGTTAGGACATATAGAGGTAATAGTACTACCTATCCACCCAATTCGACTAGAACAAGATTCTCCATTTTTCTTCTAATCCTTCCATGTAGTAGAGCCACCTTGGAACCAAAAGAGTTAAATCCAACGCATGTTTGCTTGATCAAAGTCCTTGAGATGAAATTGGGACAGCAATAACACATAATAAAAGGAAATTATCCAAAATAACTCAACTCCCACATGTAGGTTCCATGGCGGAGCCCCCATGGCGACCAGTGATACGTCTCAAACGTATCTATAATTTTTGATGTTCCATATTGATATTATACCAATTGTTACATGTTTTACATGCACTTCATATCATTTTTATACATTTTCTGGGACTAACCTATTAACAAGATGCCACAGTGCCAGTTCCTGTTTTCTGATGTTTTTCTGTTTCAGAAAAGCTAGTCGGGGAATATTCTCGGAATTGGACGAAAATCAACGGAGGTTCCTATTTTACCGACACGTCCACGGAGTCCAAAGGAGGGACGGAGACGAGGCCCAGGGCCTCCACACCATGCCTGGGCACGGTCAAGAAGGGGGTGGCGCCGAGGGGTGGTGTGGGCCCCTCGGTCGCCCTCCGACGCCGCCCCTTCGCCTATTTATTCCTCCTGCCCCGAAAACCCTAAATACCAGAGTCATATTTCACAAAAAGTTCCGTAGCTCCGCCGCCATCGAAAACAAGTTTCGGGGGGGGGGGGGGGGGGGTGAGAAGTTCCTGTTCCGGCACCCTACCGGGACAGGGATTGACCCCCGGAGCCTTCTCCATCGACGCCACCGCCTCCACCATGCTCCGTGAGTAGTTCTCCCATGGACTACGGGTTCTAGCTGTAGCTAGATGGTATTCTCTCTCCCATGTACTTCAATAGAATGATCTCATGAGCTGCCTTACATGATTGAGATCCATATGATGTAATCGGTGTTGTGTTTGTTGGGATCCGATGAATTGTTACATTATGATCAGTCTATCCATTAAGGTTTGTGAGTTATTGTTGCTGCAATCTTGTTGTGTTTAATGCTTGTCACTAGTGCACGAGTGGCATGATCTTAGATTTAAGTTCTATAATTGTTGCTTAGATTGTATCCACAAGTTGTTTGCACATGTCTTTGTCCGAAACCCGAGGCCCCGGAGTGACAGCAACTGGGATAACCGGAGGGGATGGTTTGGATATGAGGATCACATGTTTTCACTAAGTGCTAATGCTTTGCTCCGGTGCTCTATTAAAAGGAGTACCTTAATTACTAGTAGTTTCCCTTGAGGCCCTGCTGCAAACGGGCTGGTAGGACAAAAGATGTTATGCAAGTTTCTCATTGCGAGCACGTATGACTATATATAGAAAACATGCCTACGTATGATTAATAGACTGGATGTTCTGTTTTAATGCTATTTCAATTCTGTCAATTGCCCAACTGTAATTTGTTCACCCAACACTTGTTCTTGGAGAGTTACCTCTAGTGTAGATAGCTGGGAACCCCGGTCCATCTGTTATCATCATTGCTTTCCCGTCAACTCCACGCAAGCAACTATTTTCCGGTGCCATTGCCTCTGTGTTACTGCTACTATTACTCTCATATTACTGCTGCTTTCACACCACGTTTGTTACTAGTGCTTTCTCAGCTGTGGTGGAATTGACAACTCCGCTGCTAAGGCTTATAAGTATTCTTTGTCTCCCCTTGTGTCGAATCAATAAATTTGGGTTTTACTTCCCTCGGAGACTGTTGCGATCCCCTATACTTGTGGGTCATCAAGACTATTTTCTGACACCGTTGCCGGGGAGCATAGCTCTACTCATAAGTTCACCTGGGGAGTACACTCTATCTCTCTCTCTCTGTTTTTATTTTATTTTGTCTAGTTTACTTTTATCTAGTTTTATTTTGCTTAGTTTAGTTTTTTTAGTTGTGTTGTGTTTTGTTTAGTTTACTTTTGTTTAGTTTTGTTTTTCTTATATACCCGAAAATCCATAAAAAATTAAAAACTGAAAATCTAAAAAACTGTTGCTATGGAAGAACATGCTAGAACATCTATGTTTATGAAAGCTAAAGAATTATATATAAAGTATAGAGAATCAAGAGAGGGTAAAATCATGAGAGGCATGTTAAAAAAGTTAATTCAAATTGCTGAAATTTTGTTTGAACGCCATGATATAAATTGTTGCTCTGAACAGGATACTGAACATCTTAAATTCCAATGTGGCTTTAGTGAAGAAGTTTTAATTATGAACTATCATTGGAATAACTATATTCATCTTGGAGTTGAAAAAGTAGAACAATTTGTTTTATTTATGGGAGCTTCTGAAATAGATTCCTTCATGGCTAAAAACTATGAAACTTGTGTTGCTTGTAATAAACTTAAAGATACGGTCTCTTTTATCCTTGATTATTGCCTAGAAAATTTCAGCAATAATTGTTATATCATTGATTATAAAGAGAGACTCATTCATGCACAAGAATGTACTCACAATTTGCAGGAACCCGTGGAAGAAGAAATTGCTGAATCTGAAATCTCATTGGATAAAAAAGAGGAAGAGAGTGATGAACAAAAGGAGGAAGAATGGATTAGCTACCCATGCCTACCTTCTAATGAGAGTAACTCTTTAACTCTTACATTATTTGATCACCCTCCATGCTTATCAAAGGAGGATGAATGTTATGTTCCGGTGGATTTTCTTGAAGTATTCCCTATGAATGAAACTTGTGAAAATGATTATGCTACTGTTATTTATGATAATTCATGCTATTTTGATAAATCTTATGATAATCCTTTATTTGTGCCTGATATCGAAATGCATGGTAATAAGGAGGTTTGTTTAGAAAAAGTTTATGATAAAGCTCTAGATGATGGTCCTATATTGCTTGATAATATTAATTGTACTACTAATGAAAATGGGGTTGAAAAGGTCTTGACCTTAGCTATGAGTCCCATACCTCTTGAGAGTGATCAATTATCTTGTTATAAAATTGTTAAAAGTAGGTTTGAAAGTTTTAATCCCACTATTTTGGAGCTTGATAAAAATATGTGTTTGTAGATCATAAAAAGCATGCTTTATGTGATAGTTATATTGTTGAGTTTGTTCATGATGCTACTGAAAATTATTATGAGAGAGGCAAATATGGTTTTATAAATTGTCATGTTACTAAAACACCTCTCATGCTGAAAGTTCTGAAGTTGCTCTTGTTTTATCTTCCTATGCTTGTCATTTTGTTCTTTATGAATTTATTTGTATACAAGATTCCTATGCATAGGAAGTGGGTTAGACTTAAATGTGTTTCGAATTTTCTTCTTGATGCTACTTTTGCTTTATTTTCTATTTTTATGTGAGCATCATTAAAACTTTCAAGCCTAGCTAAAAGGTATTAAAGTGAAGCGCTTATGGGAGGCAACTGATGATCCCGAAGAGCAAGGCTTTGATACCTGCAAAAGTAAACGGGATTAGGTTGAGACTCCAAGTGCAGAGTGTATAGTAAGTGGAAGACAGTTTTCCCCACGAGGGTGACTCGAGGGTTTAATATCGAACTCTCGGGGAATCTGAAGTGGTAGATTTATCTTCTTATCCTTCTTTTGGTTACCTACAAAACAAGGTTACATGTTTTGGTCCTCAACCTCACCTGTGGTTGTCAAGCACAAGGTGTAAGAATGATATCAGTATAGTTATGCAATGCAAACAAGAAATAAATATGCAATGATGGTGGATGCAATGATAAATGATATTTTTGGGTTTTTGAATGATGTATGCAAGATGAAAAGTATTTTTGTATTTTCGGATTTAATGATGGCTGAAAATAGAAAAGTGGTATATGGTGTTGGAAAGGTGTTTCTTATGATCAAAATGGACTGGGGTTCATGGTTTCACAAATGCACTATCTCTTTATAAAGTGGTAGACAATGGAACACACACAGTTAACATATGAGATTGCAACACAGGGTTTGATAACAAGTTACTTAAATATATGGACATCACGTCCTAACATAGAGATCTTTTGGTTATTAACCTCTCTTATACTCCACCAAGATGCGAACTAAATCATAACACCTCAGTAATTAAGATAACTCAGAGTATAGCATTAAGTATCATGACATGAAGTGAAAATAAAAACATGCTAGATCTAGTCATGGAGTAGTGGCAATGGTCACGCCCACATCCCCGGTAGCATGGTATTTTAGTTTATCCCTAGTGAGGCAACAAAGTAAGGTAAAGATACCAAAGTGGATCGCAGAACTTTCTCTCACGTTCACTGCACTAGCCACCCCCCGTTACTCCAACTAATGCACACGTTTCCTAACACATGCTCTCATAAACATGCTTGATCAAAACAAGTAGACAAGAACGGGGTACATAATATGCATCTATACTCATAACTGAAACAAACATTGCAATCTCAAACATATATTAACTCATAAAGATCCACCACAAAGGTATTACAACGGTGACCGTAATCATGTTCAGCAGCTCATACGGTGCTAATTAGTTACTTCCACAAACCCATAGTCCAGAGGTGGACTACTCCCTCTTCATCATGGAGACGGTGGAGAAGTCGATGGAGAAGATGGAGACCACGCCGGCAGCGCCCCGCCGGAGTTTTCCCCCTCCAATCTGCAGCTCCTGATCTCCGTTTCGGTGTTTCTGTGTTTGTGCGGTGCTCCTTCCAGAGAACGTCGGGGGACCTTTTATATAGGCGTTTTTAGGTCAAGACGATGTCGGTGGAGAAAAGATCGAAGGCAACGGAGCCACGAGGCCCAAATGGGTGGGTCCCACGCGGCTACAGTACCAGGCCGCGTGGGCCCCCCTCGTTTGGCCCTCGAGCCTCCGTTTGCTCGCTTCCTTCGCCCACAGGTCTTCTTCCTTCCAAATATTGACGCCCGTAAATTTCCAGGTGATTTCGTTGACGTTTGGGTCCCTGAAACATTAAAATAAGAAAACGGGGTTTTCTGCCTGTGCAGGGTTAATTCCATAAAAATAGGAAATAAATGAATATTCCAAAAATCATTATAAAACATTGATATAACCCTTATATGATGCAAATATGATTGGAATATAAGCAATTAAAGTGCAAAGTTCATGTATGCATTTTACATGCATCAACATCCCCAAGCTTAATCCACGCTCGTCCTCGAGTATGAAGATGATAAAACTAACATGGACTTTGCAATTTAATACTTAACAATGAATATCAAATATGATTACAATTGCTACATATAGTCAAATGATTCATTCTTCAAAGGAGTAGCAATATGCAAATAGTTTATGAAGTGATATCAAGTATTCAAGACAATGATGTTCATTGATAGTTCACAAAGTGTAACATAGTAGCAAGTAATATGGAACACATGTATGCATAATGATAAGTAGAACATCCTACAATGGTCATAGAGTGTAGATGAAAATCTGAATATGATAAGTGTACACTTTGGAAAGATGTATATGTGAGTAGAGGTAAAGCATGCATAAGTTTCATCCAACTTCCAAACTCTTCTACTTAAGTTAATGATTGCAATAAGGTATTCATTGGTGTCAAGCTCTCATTGCCCCTATCATAGCATCTTGAATTATTAAGGTTAAAGTGAAAGCAAATATGAGTAGTGTGCTTGATAAAGAATGGGTTGAATGTCTCACGCCCCTTGATACAAGTACTTACACCATGTGTTACTCAACTTGGGAAACAAAGCAAGTTCAATTAAATATCATTGTAAGCATAATAGTATCATCAAGAGCGTCAACTGGGGTACCTCTTGTCCCAAGATATGGAACAAGCCCATATCAAAATGACAAAACAAACAAACAAAATGAACAATCTCAACAACCTTTTTATTTACCATTTGGAATAGTTTTTTATTGCAAGGTGTATCACAGAAGGTTCACCATAGTATGTAAGTAAATTTCCACCATGAATGATGCATGGCTTAGATTAGCGGCCTGATGATCCCGAAGAGCAAGTCTTGATGCCTGCACAAATAACGGGATTTAGGTTGAGACTCCAAGTGCAGAGTGTATAGTATAGTGGAAGACAGTTTTCCCCACGAGGGGTGACTCGAGGGTTTAATATCGAACTCTCGGGGAATCTGAAGTGGTAGATTTATCTTCTTATCCTTCTTTTGGTTACCTACAAAACAAGGTTAGATGTTTTGGTCCTCAACCTCACCTGTGGTTGTCAAGCACAAGGTGTAAGAATGATATCAGGATAGTTATGCAATGCAAACAAGAAATAAATATGCAATGATGGTGGATGCAATGATAAATGATATTTTTGGGTTTTTGAATGATGTATGCAAGATGAAAAGTATTTTTGTATTTTCGGATTTAATGATGGCTGAAAATAGAAAAGTGGTATATGGTGTTGGAAAGGTGTTTCTTATGATTAAAAATGGACTGGGGTTCATGGTTTCACAAATGCACTCTCTCTTTATAAAGTGGTAGACAATGGAACACACAAAGTTAACATATGAGATTGCAACACAGGGTTTGATAACAAGTTACTTAGATATATGGGCATCACGTCCTAACATAGAGATCTTTTGGTTATTAACCTCTCTTATACTCCACCAAGATGCGAACTAAATCATAACACCTCAGTAATTAAGATAACTCAGAGTATAGCATTAAGTATCATGACATGAAGTGAAAATAAGAACATGCTAGATCTAGTCATGGAGTAGTGGCAATGGTCACGCCCACATCCCCGGTAGCATGGTATTTTAGTTTATCCCTAGTGAGGTAACAAAGTAAGGTAAAGATACCAAAGTGGATCGCAGAACTTTCTCTCACGTTCACTGCACTAGCCACCCCCCGTTACTCCAACTAATGCACACGTTCCCCCCACACGCTCTCATAAACATGCTTGATCAAAACAAGTAGACAAGAACGGGGTACATAATATGCATCTATACTCATAACTGAAACAAACATTGCAATCTCAAACATATATTAACTCATAAAGATCCACCACAAAGGTATTACAACGGTGACCGTAATCATGTTCAGCAGCTCATACGGTGCTAATTAGTGAAGCTCAAGAGAGGAGAGATACATAAGTTACTTCCACAAACCCATAGTCCAGAGGTGGACTACTCCCTCTTCATCATGGAGACGGTGGAGAAGTCGATGGAGAAGATGGAGACCACGCCGGCAGCGCCCCGCCGGAGTTTTCCCCCTCCAATCTGCAGCTCCTGATCTCCGTTTCGGTGTTTCTGTGTTTGTGCGGCGCTCCTTCCAGAGAACGTCGGGGGACCTTTTTTATAGGCGTTTTTAGGTCAAGACGATGTCGGTGGAGCGAAGATCGACGGCAACGGAGCCACGAGGCCCAAACGGGTGGGTCCCACGCGGCCTGTACTGGCCGCGTGGGCCACCGTTTGGCCCTCGGGCCTCCGTTTGCTTGCTTCCTTTGTAGTCCTTCTTCCTTCCAAATATTGACGCCCGTAAATTTCCAGGTGATTTCGTTGACGTTTGGGTCCCTGAAACATTAAAATACAAAACTAGGGTTTTCTGCCTGTGCAGGGTTAATTCCAAATAAATGGAAAACTATGAAGTATTCCCAAAATCATGATAAAACATTGATATAACCCTTATATGATGCAAATATGATTGGAATATAAGCAATTAAAGTGCAAAGTTCATGTATGCATTTTACATGCATCAACATCCCCAAGCTTAATCCATGCTCGTCCTCGAGTATGAAGATGATAAAACTAACATGGACTTTGCAATTTAATACTTAACAATGGATATCAAAGATGATTACTATTGCTACATATAGTCAAATGATTCATTCTTCAAAGGAGTAGCAATATGCAAATAGTTTATGAAGTGATATCAAGTATTCAAGACAAGGATGTTCATTGATAGTTCACAAAGTGTAACATGTAGCAAGTAATATGGAACACATGTATGCATAATGATAAGTAGAACATCCTACAATGGTCATAGAGTGTAGATGAAAATCTGAATATGATAGGTGTACACTTTGGAAAGATGTATATGTGAGTAGAGGTAAAGCATGCATAAGTTTCATCCAACTTCCAAACTCTTCTACTTAAGTTAATGATTGCAATAAGGTATTCATTGGTGTCAAGCTCTCATTGCCCCTATCATAGCATCTTGAATGATTAAGGTTAAAGTGAAAGCAAATATGAGTAGTGTGCTTGATAAAGTAAAGGTTGGATGTCTCATGCCCCTTGAATACAAGTACTACACCATGATTACTCAACTTAGGAAACAAAGCAAGTTCAAGTTATATATCATTGTAAGTAATAATAGTATCATCAAGAGCGTCAACTGGGGTACCTCTTGTCCCAGATATGGAACAAGCCCATATCAAAATGACAAGACAAACAAACAAATGAACAATCTCAACACCCTTTTTATTTACCATTTGGAATAGTTTTTTATTGCAAGGTGTCACAGAAGGTTCACCATAGTATGTAAGTAAATTTCCACCATGAATGATGCATGGCTTAGATTAGCGGCCCAGGCGTCTCTCTAACCATTTATACAAACTCATTTAAACTACTTCATTTCCACCTATTTCACATGATAGCATCCATAACAAAAGTACATGATATCAACTAAATGAGATGAAGAGCATGTTGAAAGCTTGCATGTGACAGCACATATGGGCTAACTCCAACCCGAACATTTATCAAGCCACTAGCATCATAATCTTAATCACAATGGGTCATGTTTTATTATGCAAATAGAAAATGTGCATCAAGTTCGTGAGAGCTATATAACCAATTTTTTCCATTGCAATCAATAACATAAACATTTTCATTCAGAGGTAAGATAACACAAACAACATGTTAAACATACTCGGAATAGCATAAAGCCAATAGGTAGATATGGTGGACTCACTGGAATAACTTTGGTTGAAGGTGTTGGAAACAAGTTTTTGCTTGTTGGAGTTTTTGGGCTAGCAAAAGGGAGAAAGTTGACCATCTAGATGCATGCATGAGTGTCCATAGAACTAACTAATCCATGTTAAACCAAGTAAATAACAATCAGCACCAAAACATGAATAAGTGATAGCTCTACAAAAAGAATTTGCAAACTATTACTCATAAACAAGCTCATGAATCATGCAACTATATGTATCATTAAAAATCAATCAAACATCCCTTTTCCCAATCTTATAAAAGCATCCAACATATTTCAACCCATATTTCCAGTAGCTCTCTCATATATAATTGATAGTGTGGTGGTCTCTCAAGACTCAAACAAAAACAAAAACGACGCTCCAAGTTTATGCGATAAAGTGTTTCGATCGAAAAACAGAAGTTGGACGTGTGCAAACCGAGAGTGTGTAGGTCCAGCGGGGTTGTCTTCACATCCCCAAGCTTATGGTCTTCACCATCCTTGGATAGCTCTTGGTGCATCTCCTCCAATCCCTGTGAAAAAACTTCAAAACACCGTTTCTCCCATCTCTTTTCTGTGGGGTGCATTAATAGTGATAAACAAATAGGTTCCTTGCTGCATATAATCCTTGAACAAAAATTCATATGACATGTCCAGAAAGTGTATAATGTTGTATGCCTACTCATAAACTCAATTGGATCAAAAAGATTCAACTTAAAAGCTCAAAGCATGCATCAAACAAAATGGGACAGAATCTGTCCAGAAAAACAGCAGCAGCAAAACGTATTTTTCTACCCTACCAAACTTTCTCGAAAAATTCCGAAAAAATTCATGCATACAGAGGATGAAAAGTTGCAACTACAGTTCAAATATGAGCTCATTCGGAGTTACAGAATAAGAATTAAAAATCATACCGTGCACTGACTCGTGCAGGAATAAAATCTCCGAACTATAAGCAACTTTTCAAACCAAAAAGGGTAAAACTTGGCACTTTATTAAAAACTCCAGAACCTAACTAGACACAAAATCTCTTGTTACAGCAAGAGGACACAAAGAAAAATCACACACAAAAATAACCGGGTTGCCTCCCGCAAAGCGCTTTCTTTATAGCCATATAGCTAGGCTTCTTACTTGTTGTTTTATTGTGGACGAAGCTCATGAGGGAGCTTGAACTTTGGTGGTTCCCTCTTCCTTGGAAAGTGTTCCATGCACTTCTTGTGTGGAAACTGAAACTTTACATTCCCTTCCTTTGAATCAATGATAGCACCTGTGGTACGAAGAAAAGGTCTTCCAAGAATAATAGGACTAGAGGTTTTATTCCCCATATCCATGATTAGAAAATCCACAGGCACAAAAGTCATATGTAACTCTACCATAACATCACTTACTTTTCCCAAAGCATGTTTAATAGAGTCATCAGCAAGTGCTAGTTCAATAGAGCATTTTTCAAGATTTTTCAATTCAAGCACTTCATATAGTTCTTTAGATAAAACAGAGACACTAGATCCTAGATCAAGTATGGCATGGTGTGTCTCTTTTCCAATAGTTACTAGTACCTTAGGTATCCACATATCCCCAAGCTTAGGTGGTATCATAGCCTCTTGGTTGTACCTAGCAATCTTTTCTTTCAAGACATGATTAGCAATATAAGAACCAAAACCTGCTTGGTTAGTGTTGATGGAAGGATCACTTGCAAATTTTTGTAAGATAGATATTAATTCATGCAAGCTACAATTTTCTAAGTCAAGCAAAGGATCCTTGACTTCATTAAGCATTTTAACTTCCTCAACTTTCTTTTCCAACTCAATCAGCATAAGAGATTCATCATGTTCAGTTTCTTTAGCTTCTTCTTTTAAACTACCAAGTTGAGACATGAGTGGCAACAAATATTCAGGGTAGTTCAATAATTCATCAAGAGTTTCCTCCAAAGTAAGAGGAACATTTTCAGCAATGTTAACAGAATTCATTCCAACCACAGGTGATGCTTGTGGTTTCCCTGCAGACATACTCAATAAAGTGGCTTGATTATCAGCTAGTTTAGACAAAGCTTTGTCTAGTCCTGCAGCTTGGAGTTGTAAGCCTTTAATATCAGAACTAATAGAAGCAACAGACTTATTCAACTCTTGTATCATGTATTATGACTAGCAACTTGTTCCATGAGAATTTTGTTAGCCTCAGAATTATCATTGCGTGATAACATAGGCTTCCAATTATTATCATTAGCATTAGGATATGGAACAAAAGGACGATTGTTGGGAACATATGGGGGTTTATTATAAGAGTTATAATTGTTGTTACCATACCCATTATTACCATAGTTCCTAATGAAGTTGACATCAATATTTTCAGAATTGTTTCCAACTAGTTCTTGCAAAGGAACATTTTCAACACTAGGTTTATTAAGCAAAGCAAGAATAGTATCCATTTTAGATGACAAATCATTAGTTTCTTCAATAGAGTTCACTTTCTTAGAAGGATTAGGTGCCCTATCAGTATGCCATTGACTATAGTTTTGTAAAATGCTTTCCAATATATTTTTAGCTTCTACTATAGTCTTACTCATAAAAGCACCTCCAGCAGCAGAATCAAGTATGTTTCTAGACATGTAGTTTAAACCATTGTAGAAAGAGTGTAATATGGTCCATTCATTAACTCCATGTGAGGGACAAGTTCTAAGCATAAGTTTTATCCTATCCCAAGCCATAGCAACATGTTCATTTTCATTTTGCCTAAAAGAAAGGATGTTGTTTCTATTTTGCAAAATTTTAACAGGGGGATAATATTTCTTAATGAAAGCTTCTTTTAGATCATCCCAAGAATTAATACTACCAGATGGCAAGGAATGCAACCACTCTTTAGCTTTTCCTCTAAGTGAAAAAGGAAATAACTTCAGTTTTAGGATATCACTTTCCACATTTTTAAACTTTTGCATGTCACATATTTCAACAAAGTCATGAAGATGCATAGAGGCATCCTCCATAGCACTACCACCAAATTGTTCCCTAGTTATCAAGTTCAACAAACTAGGACTTACTTCATAACTCTCAGCATTTATCTTAGGTGTGGCAATAGCTCTCGTGATAAATTGATCATTAGGAGTGTTTGTGTAGTCACACACTTAGTTCTTTCTCCCATTTTAGCAAGTTTTTTTGGTATTTTTAATTTTTTATGCAAAACTGAAATAAATATGATATGATATGCAATGACACTAACAAAACAAATAAATTGCTTTGTAAGTAAAGATGGATAAGATGGTGCTCACGTAGGTGCAACCTCCCCAAGCTTAGGTGTTAGCACAAGTTGGTGACGTTGACTTTGTTGTGAGATGAATGCGATGATGCACACCCTTGGATAAATCTCTCAGCTACGATTCCCCGGCAACGGCGCCAGAAAACGTCTTGATGATCCCGAAGAGCAAGCTTGATACCTGCAAAATAAACGGGATTAGGTTGAGACTCCAAGTGCAGAGTGTATAGTAAGTGGAAGACAGTTTTCCCCACGAGGGGTGACTCGAGGGTTTAATATCGAACTCTCGGGGAATCTGAAGTGGTAGATTTATCTTCTTATCCTTCTTTTGGTTACCTACAAAACAAGGTTAGATGTTTTGGTCCTCAACCTCACCTGTGGTTGTCAAGCACAAGGTGTAAGAATGATATCAGGATAGTTATGCAATGCAAACAAGAAATAAATATGCAATGATGGTGGATGCAATGATAAATGATATTTTTGGGTTTTTGAATGATGTATGCAAGATGAAAAGTATTTTTGTATTTTCGGATTTAATGATGGCTGAAAATAGAAAAGTGGTATATGGTGTTGGAAAGGTGTTTCTTATGATTAAAAATGGACTGGGGTTCATGGTTTCACAAATGCACTCTCTCTTTATAAAGTGGTAGACAATGGAACACACACAGTTAACATATGAGATTGCAACACAGGGTTTGATAACAAGTTACTTAGATATATGGGCATCACGTCCTAACATAGAGATCTTTTGGTTATTAACCTCTCTTATACTCCACCAAGATGCGAACTAAATCATAACACCTCAGTAATTAAGATAACTCAGAGTATAGCATTAAGTATCATGACATGAAGTGAAAATAAGAACATGCTAGATCTAGTCATGGAGTAGTGGCAATGGTCACGCCCACATCCCCGGTAGCATGGTATTTTAGTTTATCCCTAGTGAGGTAACAAAGTAAGGTAAAGATACCAAAGTGGATCGCAGAACTTTCTCTCACGTTCACTGCACTAGCCACCCCCCGTTACTCCAACTAATGCACACGTTCCCCCACACACGCTCTCATAAACATGCTTGATCAAAACAAGTAGACAAGAACGGGGTACATAATATGCATCTATACTCATAACTGAAACAAACATTGCAATCTCAAACATATATTAACTCATAAAGATCCACCACAAAGGTATTACAACGGTGACCGTAATCATGTTCAGCAGCTCATACGGTGCTAATTAGTGAAGCTCAAGAGAGGAGAGATACATAAGTTACTTCCACAAACCCATAGTCCAGAGGTGGACTACTCCCTCTTCATCATGGAGACGGTGGAGAAGTCGATGGAGAAGATGGAGACCACGCCGGCAGCGCCCCGCCGGAGTTTTCCCCCTCCAATCTGCAGCTCCTGATCTCCGTTTCGGTGTTTCTGTGTTTGTGCGGCGCTCCTTCCAGAGAACGTCGGGGGACCTTTTTTATAGGCGTTTTTAGGTCAAGACGATGTCGGTGGAGAAGATCGAAGGCAACGGAGCCACGAGGCCCAAACGGGTGGGTCCCACGCGGCTACAGTACCTGGCCGCGTGGGCCCCCTCGTTTGGCCCTCGGCCTCCGTTTGCTCGCTTCCTTCGCCACAGGTCTTCTTCCTTCCAAATATTGACGCCCGTAAATTTCCAGGTGATTTCGTTGACGTTTGGGTCCCTGAAACATTAAAATAAGAAAACGGGTTTTCTGCCTGTGCAGGGTTAATTCCATAAAAATAGGAAATAAATGAATATTCCCAAAAATCATATAAAACATTGATATAACCCTTATATGATGCAAATATGATTGGAATATAAGCAATTAAAGTGCAAAGTTCATGTATGCATTTTACATGCATCAGCAACCCATTTTACTTATATGCAAGTTTTCTATTATTGAGTCAAGGTGTTTGTCTACTTCTGTAGAAACTTCTTTATATCTTTACTTTTTCGTATTGTTGTGCCAAGAAAAGTCTCTAATGATAAGATGATGCTAGATTTTGATTGCTGCGGATAAACAGATTTTTGCTTTTCACTGTACGAAAATTATAAATTCATAGAAATGTGATTTTAATATGCATTTTTTTTGCGTAATCCTGATGTATGTACCTATCTTTCGTTAGTTCAAAGTTTTTCGATCTGAGTAACGTAAGTGCCTCCTAAAAATTCGTCTTTGCGGACTGTTCTGTTTTAGACAAATTATGTCTTTTATTTTGCATTCTCTCTTTTATTAGTGTTGGGTGGAATTCTTTTTTGGGTGGAAGATCTTCACATAACATCAGTGCCAGTAGTTAATGTTTAAAGTAACGGTCATATTGCGTCCTTACAGAACATGTGAGTTTTTGATTGATGCACGAACCCTCTAATGAGATTTACTTTGAGTTTGGTGTGACAGAAGTTTTAAAGGGTCAAGAAAGAAGAGTGCTATAATAGGATCAAGAAGAGTAAAGAGGTTAAGCTCGGGGAGGCTTAAGCTTGAGTTTGGTGTGGCAGAAGTTTTCAAGCAACCCGGCACCGACATTGATGTGTACCTGAGGCCATTAGTTGAAGAACTTTTACAGTTGTGGCGTGAAAAAGGTGTACGTGTGTGGGATGAGCATTAATAGGACGAATTTGACCTACGAGCGTTGTTGTTTGTAACCATCAATGATTGGCCTGCTCTTAGTAATATTTCAGGACAGACAAATAAGGGATACAATGCATGCACACACTGTTTAGGTGAGACTGAAAGTATATATTTGGATAAATGTAGGAAGAATGTATACCTGGAGCATCGTCGATTTGTTCGAAACAGGCATCCCTTAAGAAAGAAAGGCAAGCATTTCAAAGGTGGGGCAGATCACCGGATGAAGCCTACCCGCCCTACTGGTGATGATATATATGGTATGGTCCAGGATTTTAAAGTAATCTTTGGAAAGGGTCCTGGCAGACAATCTGTTCCGAATGACGCTGACGGACACGCACCCATGTGGAAGAAGAAATCTATATTTTGGGAGCTACCCTATTGGAAACTCTTAGAGGTCTGCTCTGCAATCGACGTGATGCACGTGACGAAAAATCTTTGCGTGAACCTGCTAGGCTTCTTGGGCGTGTATGGGAACACAAAAGATACACCAGAAGCACGAGAGGACCATCAACGTATGAACGAACGAGACGACCTGAATCCAGAGAAGTATCAAGATCCTGCCAGCTACGCTCTTACCAAAGAAGAGAAATAAATCTTTTTTGAAGTCCTGAGCAGTATCAAGGTCCCGTCTGGCTTCTTGTCGAATATAAAGGGAATAATAAATATGGCAGAGAAAAAAGTCCAAAACCTATAGTCTCATGACTGCCACGTGATTATGATACAATTACTTCCGGTTACATTGAGGGGGCTTCTGCCGAAAATGTTCGAGTACCCATTGTGAAGCTATATGCATTTCTCAATGCAATTTCTGAGAAGGTAATCAATTCAGAAACTCTACAAAGTTTACAGAAGGATGTGGTCCAATGTGTAGCCTTTTCCCTAATAGTGTGCTTTCATTCTAGCTAGAAAAATATTTGAGCAGACAAGAACCCGTCTCACAAGTGATGTAGTGAGTACACTAATGACCGTAATAGATGTGGTCACTAGCAAATGTAGAGCGCAACACACTTCGAATAACCCACATCTGTCATCCACGTCCGAAAATCTTTATCTACATGAACAAACAGAAGGATAGTTGTAATATTTGTAATTTTCTTCTCCTCTTCTATTTTCTTTTCCTTTTGTAACTTTGAGCAAGTTATACTCTTTTTTCTTATCAGGATTTTCTCCAAGAGGAGTTTTATAGTGAAGATTTTAATGAGACAACTACTAATAAATCTCAATATTTATCGCATATGGCTCTATGCCTCCATTTCTATTTATTTTTTGTAGAATTTTCTGTATTTTTATACCTTGAAGGCCAAACAACCAAAAAAGACCAAAATAGCACACGGGCCGACCCACAACCTATCATGTCGGGCCAACCCTTTTAGCTACATCGCTGCCCCCCTCGGAAGGCCATGCGAGGACAGACCCTTCCATTAGAGGCGCGGGCCGGCCATATGGCCAGCAGTAACCTCTTAGGTCTCGTATTAATCAATAAATACCCAAAAGGGCCCTCGGTTATCGCGGCTTTTGTCTACTCGAAATGGAAGTTGAATCCCGACCTCTGCATCAAAATGTGATTCACATAATCTTTTAATTATCATAAAAATAAATATATGCACAATATCTTGCAAAGAAATACAATGATCAACCGAAAGCCACCTTCCCGGCGACCCATAAGCTTGACGAACGGGATGGATCCGATCGAGCCGTTTGCCCTTACCTCACACACCTACGCACGTCGTGTAACTCTGGAGGCCTGAGAAGCCATCCAATAGCGAGCAGGGAGCACAAAACGGTCCAGCAGACTTAGGCACGCATGATGATAAGCTGCCACGCCCGCCTCCCGCTAACCCATTTTCAGCAGTGATCAGCACAATGACCTGTCAAGACTTCAGTCGATGTCGCTACGACGCCAGACAACGCCACCGCCTGTGCTCATCCATCATCACGCGTCCGTTGCAGAGACCCCGTCGTCATCGATGCGATAGATGCCAAGCACTCCACCGTCTAACCCCTCCAATAGTTGCTCCTTGCCCCCCAGGAGGGAGAACGGCGTCGAAGCGTCACCGTCATCCGATCCAGTATAAACCTGATATAGGTTTCCTCTGGAGTAGCACAAAAAAGAGACGATATCTGCAATGATGATTCCTTCATCAAGGTAATGGCGCGTACACGCCGCCATGACTGAAGTTCGCTCAGTTTTCACTGGCGGACAAGTCTCCCTTTCCTCGCCGCCGACAAAAACTGAAGTGCAAAATCATCGCCATCACGCCACCGGCGATGCAGCCACCGAGAGATATCGATGGAAAAGAAGGACGTACGGGGCATGCCAGCCCAGATCGAACCCCGTGGCTAAGATCTGACCCAGCCATCCCCACCGCGGCGCAGATCACGATCGCCGCTGCCTACCCGAGGTGGCCTTCCACAGTCTGCGCCGCCCACGGCCCTAGCCGCCGCCATCGCCAACCGCCACAACACCGTCCACCGCGCCGCATCGAGGTGACACCCAACGGCCGAGTCACACCCATACCCGAATCGCCAGCCCGCGCCGACGATAACTGGGTTAAGGTTAGGGAAGGGGAGGAGGGAGGAGGAGGAGATATGATGGCGGGTTAGGGTTTCCACTCGGCCGCCTCGCGGGGCCAGCGCCACAGGTCCGGGTCGTCGCCATTGCCCGACTGTCCGTATCTCAGAGTGGAGCTAGTAAACAATTAACACGGCATTGACTCCTGATGGTGGTGTCGGTCAAGACTCTACGAACACGCACAGATAGGAAAAAATTGTCAAGCTATGCTGTAGTCTGCCTGCTCGCGCGTCTCGCCAAATTAGTACTGTAGGATCGAAAGTGGAAGGAAAAAGACGATAGCGCGTTGTGCTGCTGCTAGCTGTGCCATTTGGTCCGGACGTGCACCAGTGGCAGCGCATGTGATGGCCGGCCAACTCGGGCAACTAGTGCTGCCTGCCTCCCCGCGCGCTTTACTTCGGTGCTCGATCGGCACGGCAGCCGATCTCTCTCCCTCTTTGCATCGGAAAATTCCATGTGAAGAGGTTTTTATCTACGAAAAGTCAAGCGTCGAGTTGATTATTCGATTTTCTTTTTCGAAATGGGTAGCGAAGAAGCTCCAGCCTATGTATATGAAACGATGCACACATCATTTTTTATTAATAAAAAGAGAAACAGGAGACCACCAAAGACTTAGAAATAAATACATAGATCATCCGAAAGTCACCGTCCAGGCGATAACATGCTACACCTACAAGGTTGATTAAGGGGTGGACTGATCAGAGTCATGTGCCCGGATCTCATACTCCTACGCACGTCATCTAAATCCAGAAGGCTCACAAGAGTCTGGTGACCAGACCGCCCAATTGCTATCCGAGAGCACAAACCAGTTCAGTAGACACCCTGACGCACACTGGATTCGCACGCTGATAAGCCGCCACCGCCGTCTTTCGCCAACCATTTTCAGCAGTGATCAATGCAATGACCTTCTTGCGTGTGTCCATCAACATGCATCCATCGCCGAGACCCCACTCCACCACGCTGCCGAGACCCACCACCGTCGACACTGTAGATTAACACCGCTCCACCAGCAGACCCCTCCAGTCATCTCGTGCTCCAAAACGATGCCCTCGAGAGGGAAAACGACACCGAAAATGCCGTCATCATCTCATGTGGGCTTAACCCAGACCTAGGGTTTCCCCCCAAAACATTAGGCGCGGGTTTCAAGTAATGACGCCTTCAACAAGGTAACGACGTCCGAGAACGCCGCCATCGTCGGCTCCGACTACATCAGAGCCTAGCTCTCACCGGTCAACCGCCTTGCCCCCCAACTTGCCCGCCACAACCAAGAGCCGAGCCGCAGGAGAGGGATGCCACCTTCAACCGGCTTCGATCTGCCCGGAGAGAAGTCTTCACGCCGTTGTCGGCGCGACTGTGCCGTGATGCCCGGCCACGGCACAACCAAGACCACCTAGTTCGTCAACGCCGGTACCACCATGGTGTCGGGCAGCCTTCGCAGTCAGGACGAACCACCCAGCCACCTATACCGGTCTGGACACTGTCGTCGCAGGCCGTAACTACAGGGGCAGCACCACCAGGAAAAGGGACCTCCACCACCGCCGTATGCGCCGAGATCGCCGCCGAAAATCCGCAGCACCACGCCGCCGAAACCCCTTTGCCCACCCTCCGCCACCCGAGGAAGGAGGCCGCCTCCCGGTGAGAAGGGCCCGCCGCCGTCGTCCGCTGCGTGGGCTTTGCCCAGCAGCATCCTACGGCGGCGGCGAGGAGATGGGGCTGGTGACGGCTAGGGTTAGGGAGGGGGTCGGGAGAAGGAGGAGAACTGGTTATTCAGTGTTGATGCGTTCGATCCCGTATTCCTGATTATTTGATAAAGATGCCAAGCGAGTTGTTTAATCAGTGATCGGTCTGTTCAATCAAGCATATAGGAGACGTTTCTCCTCTACTACTATTAGCTAGCATGTGGGTGCAGTGAACTAGACATGATCCTGGATAGGTCAAATCGAACAAAGGCTTTACTCATTTAGTCTTGTGCCAACGTGGAGATGTTTCAGTAGGCTTATCCTCTATAACAAGCTGATTTTCTCTTCACCACTCCTTCCATTTTGGCCTCCCTGGTGTTTTCCTCCAGATCAGCCAGAAAAACTCCCCCTCCCGTACCCGTTCTGCCCGCTCCCGCGAGCGGGAGGGCGGAAACCCTAGGCCCCCCAAGCTCGGCTCCTCCCTCTCCCTCCCTCCCCCTCGCCGCCGCCGAGGCGCCGCCGGGCAAAGCCCGGGCGGGGTCGGCGGCGGCGGGGTTCTTTCTCTCCCTCGCACGGTGGGCGGCGGCGCGGGCCGCGGCAGCTGGTGGGGGCGCAGTGCTGGCGGAGGGCGCGGCGGCGCGGTCGGGCAGAGACGGCGACGGTGCCGGCGGGCGCCGTCGTAGGCCTCTGATGGCTGTGTGGTGGCTTCGCGGCAGGGCGCCGTACTCGAGGCGGCGGCGGGTCAGCGTGGTGGCGGGGGCTCCCGACGGCGCACTCGTGGCGACGATGCGGTGATCTCCGGCGCGCTCGGGACCGCGGCGGCGTGGCCGCGGTTGCGCTAGCCTGGCTGACGGCGGGCGGCCATGGCGGGCTGATCTGGGCCCGATCTGGGCCCTCCGGGTCCGATCTGGGCCTGGCTGAAGCCTGCTGGCAGGCCCTGTCGCCGGTTCAGAGAGTTCCTGGCCAGCGGTGGTGGTCAACACGGCGGCGGCACCTACACCCGAACCTGTGACGGAGTCGATTGGTCTGGGACAACCCTTGGACGACTACTGGTGGAGCTGGCCAGCGATGGCGGCGTGTCCGGCCTCGGCCCTGTCGGGCTGGCTGGACCCTGCGGGTCGCTTGGTTTCAGGGGCTTCCGACAGCCCATCCCCTGGCCATGAGTGGTTGGGGCGCCGGATCCGGGCTAGGATGCCTAGATCTGGCAGCCGCCTGGCGGTCCCGAACGGGCTCTGTGGGTTTGACTTGCGGGTGCGTCCTGCTCGTCGAACCTCACTGTCCGAGGGTAGTCTTGCTAGCTCAGTCATCTCCTGTCCGTTCCGCTGTTTTGGTTGTTGTGGTTGTTTGCCGCACCGTGGGTGAGTGATCTCGGACGCCGGGGCGGCGGCCTTGGATGGTGGACTGCCCGGACGTCTTTTCGGCGGGCGTCGTGGCAGTGGTGGTGGTCTTACTCTTTGGCCATGTGGATGGCGAGGAGCGGACGACGGGGATCCTGGCGCTGACGGCGTTTCGACAAAGATAGCTCCCAGATCATGTTCTGGAAGCCAGGCTCGATGATGTTGGGCGGGCAAGGTGTCCGGGTGCGCGGGTGTTCCGGGCGAAAGCCTAGCACTTCGGTGCCAATGGCGGCGATGCTTGTGGGTGTCGTTACCCTCTTGGGGGCGTCGTTGTGGTTACACTCTCCGTGTTGGCTCAGGGTGAAAACCTGTGACTTCGGTCTCGACAATGGTGGCGTGAGTCGTCGTTACCCTCTTGGGGGCATTGTCGTGGAGCTCCGGTTTATTTCTATTCGCTCTAGTATCGTCGGTGGCAAGTTTGGCTCCTGTACTTTCCTTTTTATCTTTGATCTGCTTATAAGAGGGCTCCCTCATCACTTTGTATCGGTTCGGCCGTTGTGGCTTATTTATAAAGCGGGCTACGGCCTGTTTCGAGTCTATAACAAGTACTTATGTTGCTCTCAAGCTACGGGCGCGTGTAATCAGTAATGTATTGAAGGCAACGACAATCTTGAATCATTAGCATGATGGAACTTGTTCCCTGATGGCCCATGAGCGAATTCACCTGTGTTCAGACAAGTTCTGATAGTACTAGGAAATGCACTATACTATTGAATAATTATGATCAAGTTCATCGTTGGGAAGTTGGTACCCAGATTAAAATAGAAGGTTTTATAAATTGGGAACCGTTTCGTGTGTCCATCTGCAAATTCTGAGAGGATTTATCAGAGAACATGAATGTGGATGTGCATGCTTGTTGCGTGAAGTAGGTAGATTATCGATCCAGAACTCCTGTAATTCATATATCTTGTGAGGAATTGCAATTTGCAATGATTTGGCACACGATCGAACATGGTTAACAATCTCCATTTGCTTCTATCAAAACTCTACCAATTTACAGATTGTTCTTCTCTGTTCTCTTGACGAATCAATTTTTCGGTTTCTCTATCAACTTACAGTTAAAAATACATGAAAAAAAAGGAATTATCCCCTGTTCAGAGCTTGCAATCCATTCGTTTAGCCTTTGGTCAGAACGGCATGATGTGGGTGGTCTTGGAATCGTAGCCGGCGAGGCAGCTCTTGGCGTTCACCCTGTAAATCTTGAGTAGCTCCAGCGCCATCTGCCTCGCCGCCGGCGAGCACCCACTCTGCAGCAGAAGAAGCAGCCTCGTCAGCCCGCCTTCAGACGCCGCCGCGGCGTCAGCAGCCCTGCGGTCCTTGTACTTGTGGCACACCGCCCAGAGCACGGCTACCGCGGCCTCGGCGCCGTCGCGGTCTGACTTCATCATCTTGTCGAGCACGGCAGGGACGGTGTCCTCCGCGTCCTTGCACAGCGCGGCGCGGCCCTCGGCGCAGCCGACGGCGGACTCGAGGATCCGGAGGACTTTGGCCGACGAGCTAGGCTCCGTCGTGGCGTGCAGCGCGCGCACCGCGGCCGGGACACCGCCAAGGCGCACAATGTCGTCGCGCGCCGCGCGCCGCGACCCTGCGATGGTGGCAAGGCAGGAGAGGCCGGTGTCCATGGCCTTCTTGTTGAGGCTGCCCTTCT
Organism: Poa pratensis; assembly: GCA_947311845.1. Lineage (NCBI taxonomy): Eukaryota > Viridiplantae > Streptophyta > Magnoliopsida > Poales > Poaceae > Poa > Poa pratensis. The sequence continues at coordinate 70,117,536 of CAMZMU010000128.1, read as the reverse complement.
CGTCGACGGGCCCGATGAGCCGTATCAGCTCGGCCACCAGCTCGGACGACTGGGCCACTGCCGCCTTCGTCTCGGCGCCGGCATTGGCGATTAAGAACTCCACGAGCCTGGCGGCGTCAATTCTCGCCTCCAGACCGCTCCCGCCGCGCAGGACGCGGGCCAGTGACGCGGCCGAGGCCGCCGCGTCGACGGCGAGGCCGGTAGCCACCCGCTTCTTGTTCGCGTCCTCGATGCCATCCAGCCCGACGATCGCGGCGAGAACCCGCACGGCCGCCTCCATACCGTCGACGCTTATCTGCTCCCCTTTCCGTCTAAGAACAGAGGCGACGGTCTCCGCGGCGCTGCCGGCGCCCACCAGCGCGTTCTTCTCGAACTCATCGACGTCGTCGTCGGAGAGATAGGCCGCCAGTTCGCGGAGCGCGGGCGAGGGCTCGGCGCCGGAGGAGGCGACCTTCCGGACGAGCGCCGCTGGGGAAGCACCCGCGAAAAACGTCGCGGATCCGGCGACGGGAGAGCAGGAGGCGGCGGAATTGGACCAGTGGGCGATGAGGCTGCGGAGTGTGAGGTTGGGGACGAGGTCCGTCGAGGGGAGTGGCTGCATGGTGGCCGGGCAGGTGGTGTTGCCGGAGTCGAGCCACCTCTGTATGGAGGCGCGGTCGTACGAGACGCCGGTGCAGAGGCTCACCGGCGAGCGCATGACGTCCAGCGAGATTGGGCAGCGGAAGAAGCTGGGGATCTTGACCTCCAGCCCCTGGTGCTGCGGAGGGAGCCGCATGCTGGTGGTGGTCTCCTTCCTCACCATGGCTAGCTGCTCTGCTCCGGGCGATCCGTGCGGAGAAGGGAATGCGGCAGATAGGGGGAGAGAGAGAGGCTTGAGGGGAAGGTGGGGTGGTGGTATATGGAATGGAAATGGTGGTCTTTGCGCCGAGGGCCCTGGTTTATCGTGCTCGTGCAAAATGCTCCTTACCTTCCCAAGTTTTCCAGGAGGATTTTCGTTTCCGTCCTTTAAACATATTTTATTTCTAGCAAATAACATACCACCCTTCACATTGATACACAATCATACTTATCTACGATATATAGATAATACATGCTTATAAGATCTAATTTTCTTTACCGCCCTTTATTAGTTTTTTGGATCCGTAAACCTCGTCATAGAGCCGAATGTTGGAGGTGAGATAAGGTGGTATGCACGTTCTGAAGTTGAATGGCAATCGCTACCAAGTAAAATTTGGAGGAGCAAAGGTTCAGAACTCCGATCTGAAAGACGATTATGTTTTCACAAATTTTAGCATTCACTCATTTGGCAACAACTAGCATGACAAATTGGGCTATTTTATTCTATCTTGACAAAGACAGAGTGGGGCGAGTCAAAGGAAAGGAAGAAATGAGAGGTGACGTATATCGCGGGGTGAGGTGTTGCTTTCTCCTCTCCCTTTTCTTTTCTCGCTCTCTGGTTCCTCCGATGGAATATCATTCTGGGCTAAACTAAGCTGCGGGATTTTGTTCGCTGTAGTGGTCAATGGTCAAAGATGTCGTGGTCGTTCACAGCAAACCGAAAATCAGCCCCACACCACACAGGCGGCGTCGACCGCACGGTTTCCATCCGCGTCCACCTCTCGGCCTTGTCGCTGCCGGTCTGTCGCCGTGTACAAGGTGCCGATGGCTCCTCTTTTGTTGTATTGTTGCGGATTTTTTTAGATAAAGAGTGTATATTAATATCGTGGAGATACAAATTACACCAGCCTCTGCAACAATACAATAACCAAAGCTACTACGGATGCACACAGCCGAAAGGCAATAAGAAGAAGAAATAAAAAGAAAAGTCCCGCTACAGAGTTACAGTCCTTGAAGCAGCCGCACAACCACCACCAAGACACCACCTGATGTCAAAATCTTCAAAAGCAAACGACTTCAAAAGAACAGTACCAGGCACAACCAATTAAGGTCAGACCTTGGGTTTTCACCCTGAAGATAGTCCCGCTCTCAAAACAATGTTTTCAGCAAGATCATTGCCAGGCACAACCAATTAAGGCCAGACCTTGGATTTTCACCCTGAAAGGTAAGACTTTGAACTTCACCTGTGATGTTGCCCCCACTAACATGCCGCTGCTCCGCCTCCTGCAACTCGAAGCAAGTTCCTCATCGCCGTAGAGCCTCCAATCGCCATTTGCTAGTCCTTTAATCTCAGCTTTCATGACATTCCCCGCCTCTGACTACATCATGGATTTTCCCATGATGGCACAGAAGCAGGGCTTCACGCCGCTCCCTCCGGCGCGACCGAATCCCTCCGATCCAGCAATCTCTAGGAATTAGCCCATGAAAGATCACCGGCGGAGCCTTCCGAAACTCGACACTCTTGCCAGATCAAGGTACCGGCGTCAAGCAGATCTTCGTCCTCTCGCGATTTGGAACCCTAGGACCACCGCCTTTATTCGCAAAACCAACGGCCCCCACGCCGCCGGTCAACTCCAGCCACCCCGGCCGACCACCTCCGGCGGAGGAGGAGGCCACCACCACCAAGCCAGGAGCCGAAACCCTAGGCTTCCTCATGCAGCAGGAGAAGCCCCGGAACGGCCGAATCGTCGTCGGAGTCAACGAATCCAGCGAGAGCAGCCTCAATCGACCGAACCCAAAGGCCCAGATCGACCGGCGCCGCTGCGAAGCTGGTCCGTCTCGGCCGTCTCAGATCACCCATCCAGGCCACCGCCACCCCGCAGCACTGCCGCTGATCGGCCGGGCCGGACGCCGCCGACGCGGGACGAAGAGAAGCCGAGGCACAAGGGCCGCCGCCGCCACCGCGCCACCAGGGCCTTGCCCTGCGACGCCTTTGGCGACGGCGGCGAGAGGAGTAGGCGAGAGGAGGGCTTCGGGGCGGGGGTGAGCGGGCGCCCCGGCGCGGCGCAGGCGCCGCCGCGCGGAGACGGGGAGAGGTTAGGGTTCCGAGATACACAAGGAAAAGATTATGTATTGTTGCGGATAGCTGTGAATATAAATGGTAGCAAATTCCGTGTACTGAAATACGGGTAGAGATGCAAAAAGGGATCCACTTATACTTTATTTTGTACTACATGACCCAAGCATTTCTACCTATAACTTCAGATCTGATATCTCATTTTTTTTTTCCCACTCGATCTCTACACTATAAATGTTTGACTCTCTCTTTTGAGAGAGAAGCTCTAGATAAGATCATAGCTTCCCCTCTGTTTGACCGATAAATTTCGTGATGTTAGCATCGTGCCAAGATTTCCTTTCGATCTTATCACTCTTGAATTTTTTGGGGACTACTACGTGGAAGTTATTGCCTGGAAGCTTCTTGTATTTTCTCTCTTCAAAAAAATTCAGTTACACACATATTCCCTCTACAACAACCATCTCAAGAGTCTACTTTGATTTCTTTTTCTTGCAAAGGTGCAATATTTATAATCCTAGCTCACACCGAAATCAATGACAATTTGGTGGCAATGGTCGTGCAATAGTCCGGCGATTTGTTAATCTCTGCAAGTTTGCATCGAACTGGAGAACAGAAAGATGAGTGAAAGTGTGAATGCAAGTTGGCCACTTGGCAAGAACTCGTAGTCAAGTATCTTACAGCGTCCCTAGAAGTCGTCCAACGTGCTTCTTGGATCTCAGTGATCTCCAACTGAACAGGAAGTCTGAATTGAAGGACTAGTCAAAGTACAAAGCGACATAGATTTACAATAATAGGATAGCATATTCTCAGCCATGCCGACATAGACAAGCAAGTATCCCTCCCCCAAAATAAGTGTCTCAAAGTTGTCCAAAAGTGAATGTATCTATACTTGTTCCATGTCTAGATACATCCACTTTTGACAAATCTAAGACAGTTATTTTGGGATGGAGGGAGTACATGACTTCTAGACGTCACATTTGGACATGAAATTCCTCCTGTTTTTCCCATTTCTATTTATCAGTATGGTATGTATAAAATTGCCACGTATAGTTAACTGTATTCCACACATGCAAGCGAAGCCGATCCGAGTCTGATGATTCATGATTTTGTATTTGCATCCTGCAATTGCTTTCGAAGACCTGTCACACCACATAATTACGGGACCGAAATGATACTTGACGGAAGGATAGAAATCGGTTTAATTTATGACAGAGCCCTATGTGCTAGGAGCGAAAAGATTTATGGTGAAAAGATTTAGTGGTGTCACAAACAGGTCGCTATGCATTCTTGGCAACTAATGTTAATCATCAATGCACCATTTCTCTGAGTAAAAAGCATGAGCAACTTGACTAATCTATAATTATAAAAGAGAAAGCAATGGAGATAGTGTTTGTGCACTTTTGGTTGATGAGGAGCTGCAACCAACACTTCTGATCCAACCAATTTTTGTCCCCCAAGCAAACAGCCCAGCTATGGCTCTAGGTCGCACTGATCTGCTATGATACGCACTTTGACCGGAAAATCCAAAAGATCATCCAACCCAACACCAATCGCCACCAAAAGTGCCTTTAGTTCGTAAAGTTCACTCGTTTAACTTTACGCACTTGACTAAAACATCCCATTTGTGCACAATTTGACCTTGATATGTGCTTACTTTCATTATTTTCCGTTCACATTTCCTTGGATATATCCTCAATATTGGTAACTACCGCTTGGAATTTGAACAGTACATGGGTTGACAGTGTAGACTTTTATATATAACTAACTGAACATTTTATGTCTGGACATACAAGTTCTTAGACTCTCATAGAGACTCTACCCGTACACACTAAAATCACCAACCTCTAAACAAACTGCCAGTTTAAAAGTCCAACTGCTTAGAAGACCACTTAAG